>VDFB02346362.1:0-40728 GCA_007258455.2 Sequoia sempervirens
CACATGTTGAAAATATGAATCAACAATAACCCAGCTGAAGCTGCGCATAGTTCAAAGGATCAACCAAGAAGAAAACCGTCCACATGAACAAGAAAGTGGTGCACCATGAGCAAGAAGACAATACAATCAAATGATGATCTTAGAATGCATTGAGATGATTCACAAATGTACAAGAGTCTTGATTATATAGGAAAGGAGAGAGGAGGTTGGATAACCACCTTAGTTGCAATCATTAATTGCCTAATGCATAATTTTAAATGCATGATAGAAATATTAAATGCCTAGATAACTACAGGCTAATTAATGAGACATGGCCCCATTAAATACTAGTTTCTAGAATGCCACCTAGGAAACTATCTCCTAACTTATTAATGATGTGAATAGGTCCTCACTAATATCTACCTAGGAAATAATCCCATTCACACTAACAACACGTTGAGATTGAAAAAATTACATCTATTTTTCATATCTTTGATTTTCTTTGAAGGGTATCCTAGATAATTTTATAAAAGTATGTTAGAGAACATATTGAGATAAACCATTCCAAAAGAAGAATAGAATCCAAGAAAATAATATTGCATATCATGAGGTTCCACACGAATTTATATTTTCTTGGTCTGAATATTTGAGCAATGATGTGAAATGAGTTTTGTATACCAAGAATAGTTATTTTTTATTCATATTTTAGTTAAAGATAGTTGAGAGGGAGACATAAAAATATTCCAAATAAATCAAACCTTGTTACAAAACCAAAAATAATACATTTAATAAGTTCTCTTTTTTGTATCTAAAGGTGCATTGGACAAACTGAGGTTAAATAATAGACATGTTCTCTAACAAGGATGTAGTAATGAAGAATCATCAAGGACAATTTTTTAGCTCATGCCTAGGATTTTGAATTCTAGAGGGAGAGATGAGTTTGTCCCATTTGGAAGGTGAGAAATAATATTTCTACTTGAGGTTTAGTCGAATGTTGATTTGAAGAGAAGACCCGAGTTTGATGGAAATGATATTCAAAAGATAAATAGATAATGCAACTAGTAATCCAACGCCAATCTCAAAAAGCTACAATATCTAAATGATATTCAAATAAAAGAAATAGATAATTCAACTAGTAATCCACTGCCAATCTTTAAAAAGTTACAATAACTAGATCTGATGAAGGTTTGAATTGCACAACTAGTGAAGTCCATATACTATCAAGGAATTAAAATAAATCTTCATTATGTTTGGGATGTTGAGGACTTGTGGTAAATTATATGTTTAGAAGTTAGCTAAATTTTTGTGATCAATAAAAGTTGATGCAATTCATCACATTATGTAATTGGATGTTGCAATTTTAGGTGTAGTTATATGTATGATTGGATTGGTATTAAAGTTTGAGGAACTTTAGTGTAGGAAAAAGTATCCCTCTACATTTTTACATTTGTTTGGGGCCTCCTTGCTAAAGTTGGGCTTCTTTATGCCTTATTTGGTCCTATTTTGCATCCACAAGCCTTATTTAATGCATCTTTCTGAGGATAATCCCAACACATCAAATAACCAATCATAATTTTTTTTTTGGGTTGTGTGTCGCAGATTTAGTGATTTGGGACTTCTACGCCACCTTGGGCGTATGGGTCCCACATAAGTTTTGGGGACTAGTCCTGAATTTGACATAGAACTTAACATTTCTTGAAATTTGTGTCCCAACCCTAGGCTACTAGGACTCATATGCCCCAACTAGCGTATGAGTTCCACTCAGCTTGGACCTATTTTAAATTCAAATTCTTGGTGGGATTTTATTCTCCTAGATTTGATGTTGGCTTGTAGTGTTGTAATTTCAAGAAATTTGACATAAACATGTATAAAGACAAGATTATTTCACATATTTTCTCCTAACAAGTGTAAGGAATCTTGGTAGCCATATAATGACAATTTCCACATAACCCACAAGAGATAACATGAAAATAAGTACTCAGAATCTACATGCAAAAGAATAGACAACATACCCATCAAAGATGACACAAGCTATACCTTGGGAAAACCCTCAAGAGGGAAAAACCTAGCCTCCAAAAGCATCCACACTCCATGTATTATTCAACAATGAAAACCCATTACAATACATTTTCAACGTCTCCATGAACACTTCTGAAGCACAAGCTATCCATGCATTCCATGTGATCGAGCATGAATCCACACATCCCATGCCATGCTTCAAACCCTCACACATGCACAAGCTCAACCTGCTAACCTGCAACAAACTCTCCAACCCTTTCTCTCTTCTCTTTCTTAAAACAAAAACTACCCTTGTGGTTGCTTTTATAGAAACAAGCTCCCACAAAACCACCAAGTGGTATTACATAAACCATGTGCCCAAAAACATGAACTTACAAAACCATGTGACCCCACATTTAATATTGGTTACTTTATTATATTTTAAATTATTGCCCAATATTAAATAATTACATTTTACAATTAAGTCCCAATGTTATATACAACATAAAGTGTCCCCAACATTATAAATATTATGCAAGGTGTACAACACCTATCCTAACAACAAGATCTAGCAAGCTTACAAGTCATCAAGTTATCATATGAGCACTTTCAAGAGAGCATTCAAGAGCTGATTATCAAGCACTTTGAAGTATCAATTCAAGATTCAAGCATCATGTCAAAGTCATCATGCATCATGTTTGTTTTTGAGCTAACATTTGTGAAGTAGGTTTTAATGTTTCAAGCAAACATTCAAGTCAAGAATCATAACATTCAATCAAGTGTCAATATCTACATTCATGCTAGCCATTGCATACAAGATTGTAACCTCTTATTCAAGGGTTTGGTGAGTTGCAACATTACATATTGGTCATTCATCCATCATTCCTTCATTCTATTTCATTTCATTTCAAGGTTTGATTACCAAAACAGGGTTTGACCAAGACAAACCCCTATCCACTAACAAAACAACATTTTCCCATCTCTTTGATGTGTAGTTTGCAAATTTAGGTTGAAGATCCATTGAAAAGTAAGATTGGAAAAATTTCTTAAAGTTGCAAAGTTGTTAAAGTTGTTGGTCTTTCTTGCAAGATTATGGAAAGTCACCTACAGGTCAGACTTCAGAGTTTCAGACTCAGAGATTGGAAAGGAGAGAAACTATAGAAGGTCACTAGAGGATATTAGAGTTTCAGATCAACCCTAATACTAGGACTAAATCGCCACCTTATGTGTATGAGTCCCAATATATAACTTTTCAGTCATTTTCTGTAGATCTTGGTTTACCAGTTGCAAATCTCATATTCAACCTGAAACCTTGAATTGAGACTAAATCACCCCAATTGGTGTATGAGTCTTAGTGTGCATTAAAAGTCAAATTTCTAGGATTATAGACCTTGTTTAGTGCTTCAATTTTCTAGGTGCACCTCTGTTCATTTTTAGTTTATTATTCTAATTTGAAGTTTTATATTCTAGGTTACATTGTTAGATTTGCATATCATTTGCATTTCCTTCTTTCTAAGCCTTTGCTTAGTGGTGAACCCCCTTTTGTATTTAATCACACCCAAGGAGACCTCCTAGTAGCCCATCCCTCAACTGAGTCACTTGATTAAGGGATCTCTAGGGTTTCCTTGAATGAAATAGAGCGAAATAGGTATCCCCCTTGTGTGTTCCATCTCTTAAAAGGTGGGCACACACCATTTTATTTATTTCATTTTGGTGAACCTAGCCTTTGGACACATTATTTCTGATTTGGAGTGCATCATAGTCCTAGATCTAGCTTACATTAACTTTGCATTAGATCTTGCATTAGTTAATTTGCATTTAGGGCTTCTAAATCTTGCATTAGTGAAAGTCCATATAGGTTGCATTTTTGCGTCTTGCATCATTGAATTTCATTTGAAATCTATAATTACACATAGTCAAGATTGCATACAAATAAGAAACCTTAACATTCACTCAAAATTTGTTGAATTTAGTGGCAAAACCCTAATCTAGATCTCATTCGCCCCTTTGGGTGATTTAGTCCTAGTACAAGTTGTTTTACCCAATTTCTAGGAATTCTTTGTTGACTATTTTTTAGCATTCAAACCCTTCAAAATCCCTAACTGGGACTCAGATACTCCTCTAGGCGATTTAGTCCTATATCAAACCAAAAACTGCATTTTTTAACATTAAAAACCTTGTTTCTGTGCTTCTATTTGTTGCTATTAGATTTTTGTTTCATGTTATTGAGTTTCTATTTCATCCATTTCATTGCTTAATTTGATTCATTTTTTGCATTGCTTAATTTCAAAATTGCATTTACAACATTTCATTTTTAGATTGTTGCATAGTGTAATCAACAAATTACCTTGTTTTGAATCTGAAAATTGCATTTACACATTTTGTTTCATCCTGGATATGTGGTTTGGTAAGCTCTGGATGTCCTTGAAATCATTAGTGGATGTATCAAGTTGTTCTTTTGGAAATGACCCTAATGAAATTGAACTCACTCATGCTCAGTCAACTCCTAATGAATGTCCTCCTCATGATATTGACATCATTGGAGAAGATGATGAAAACATGAACAACTTCATAAACAATTGACTTAACAACCTTGAGAATAATGCAACCTTTTATCCTTCCATGAAACAACCAACACAACTTCAGATGTTTGGTCTTTTACATCCCGAAACTGAGACACAAGCTGAACTTAAGTTCCCTACAATAGGTGAACCTAACACCTCTAATCAAGAAAACATTCAACAATTCTATGTTAACAAAGTGACCAACACTCCTATCAACCTAGAAGAGACATATATGTAAAATGATTCATGATCTTAAGCAAACAAGGATGTGACATAAAAAATGAACATGAAATTCATCAACTTTTAGAGAAAATACCAAATGAAGATTCTAAATGGATAGGATATCAAGATCCTCCTCCTAACATAAGTGTCCTCCTTCCTAAAGAACAAACAATGCCTCATAATGATGATACTTGGATGATAGGACCGTCTTAGTTCCTCATCTGAGCAACATCTAACTCAAGAAATTGGTGAATCTATCAAGCAATAAAGGCCTTACAAACTAAAGAAATTAAAATTCCTTTGTCCACCTTCTACAACTGAAAGAAACCTACACATAGCTCTAATTCAAGGACTTATCACATTACCACCTATGAGAGAAAATCCAAAACCAAATCCTAAGAACAAAAACACATCACATTGTCAATATCATAGAGTTCTTAGACATAGTACTGATTAGTTTCATACTTTAAAATAAATATTTAAAAAGTTTGATATCATAGAAATAATCCCTTAAAGCATGTCATTTCACTCCTTTCCATGTAGTACTTGTAGGATCATAATATTCTCACTATTACATGCTTTACATTCATTTCAAATCATTTCAAAATGCAAGGAGCTCTTTCTCATCACCTACCTCGACTCATTCTTGTCTTTCACTTAGTGAGGGTAAGAATTAGATAGCCTTGTCCTAGTAGCACATTTGTTGTTGTCCCTTTGGCTAGTCATCCACCTTCTGTACACAATGAAAAAGATTGGGATGTGGACGACTTGCTAATAGCTTGACTCGCATGTTTCTTACTATTCTTTTGCATTATTTTCTATTTCATGTTTCTTTTATGTGATGGCATGTGTGTAATGTGATCCCTCATACTATTCTGTAAGTCATCATGCTGCATGTTTGTTTTTGAACTAACATTTGTGAAGTAGGTTTTAATGATTCAAGCAAGAATTCAAGTCAAGATTCATAACATTCAATCAATTGTCAATATCTACATTCATGCTAGCCATTTCATACAAGATTGCAACCTCTTATTCAAGGGTTTGATGAGTTGCAACATTACATATTGTTCATTCATCATTCCTTCATTCCATTCCATTTCATTTCAAGGTTTGATTACCAAACTAGGGTTTGACCAAGGAAAACCCCTATCCACTAATAAAACAACATTTTACCCTCTCTTTGATGTGTGATTTGTATATTTAGGTTGAAGATCCATTAAAGAGCAAGATTGGAGAAAGTTGTCAAAGTTCTCACCTTTCTTGCAAAATTACATAAAGTAACCTACATGTCATACTTCAAAGTTTCAAACTTGAAGATCAGAAAGGAGAGGAGCTATAGGAGATCACTAGAGGATATTAGAGTTTTAGATAAACCTTGATATTGGGACTAAATTGCCACCTTGAGCATATGAGTCCTAGTATACAACTTTTCAGTCATTTTCTGTAGATCTTGGTTTACTAGTTGTAGATTTCAGATTCATCCTGAAACCTTATACTGGGACTAAATCGCCCCAACTAGCATATGAGTCTTGATGTGCATTAAAAGTCAAAATTTTAGGATTACAAGCCTTGTTTAGTGCTTCTTTAGTTTTCCAAGTGCACCTCTTTTCATTTCTAGTTTATTATTCTGACGTGAAGTTTTATATTCTAAGTTACATTGTTAGATTTTCATATCATTTACATTTCCTTCTTTCTAAGCCTTTGCTTAGTGGTGAACCCCCTTTTGTCCTTAATCACACCCAAGGAGACCTCCTAGTAGCCCATCCCTCAATTGAGTCACTTAATTGAGGGATCTTTAGGGTTTCCTTGAATCAAATAGAGCAAAATAGGTATCCCCCTTGTGTGTTCTATCTCCTAAAAGGTGGTTACACCCTATTTTCTTTATTTGAGAGGTGATACAAATTAGTTTGAGTTTGTGATTTATTGAGTGGATGTCTACAAGTTGGAAATGATGTTTAGTTAGAACTATTTTAGTTTATGGAAGGTTATTTTATTTTTTTCCAATGGATAGAGATATAGGGATGGTGCAATTTTAGATATTTTGACTTGAACAAGACACTCTAAGCTTTGACTTGCTTAGGTGGCTCATTTAGTGTGATTTCAAATGAACCACCTAAGTAAGTCAAAGCTTAGAGTGTGATTTCAGATGAGCCATCTAAGAAAGTCAAAAATTATAATGTGATTTATGATGAACCACCAAAACTTGAACATGATCCATTTTGATGGGTTTTTTGCATTCATAGGAAACTCCATGCTTACTAAATTTGTGGACTTTTGGTCTACTATCGACTTTGTGGATTTATCATCTACATCCAACCTTGTGGGACTTTAGTGTTGAATCAGATTGGTTTCTTCTCTTGTGACTAGTTTAAATGAACTCATCCACATTTATTGGAAACTCTTGGCCATCTAAAGTTGTATGGTTTTTTAAGTGACCTAACCATTTGAGAAAATCTGATAGTGAGCTTGTCTAGATGGAACTTTTACCTCCTACTAGTTTGTAGCCTTTTTTTGGTATGAGGGTTTCTCTTAGTCATTCAAAATTTGTGGGCAAAATGAAGTGCACTGAACATTGAGAAGTTTAATAAACCAATTCAGATAAGCAATTCGTTCAATGAAATTAGCATGTACAGATTGTGAGAAATTATTGGCCAATGGAACTCATGTATAATTTCATGTTTGAACATGTCGATTACATTTTTTTCATTTGTTGGTACATTTATGGGTTTCCTACTTGCTTTTGCACTTTGCGGGAACCTTGAGGTCATCCAACCCTTGTGGAATTTTGACTTGCTACTCTAGATATTTCACTTTTACAATGATTTAGTCATTGTAGCTTCCATAATTTGAATTGGTTCAACTTCCTAACTACTTGAGGAATTAAAGGAGATTGATACATGTAGAAAAGGAGATTTTGGACAAGGAGGAAATGCTTAGCATGTTTAAAAATGAATAATGAAAGGTAAAACCACCATGAAAAAATACCACAATGAATAGATTTTGATGAAGAGAACAACAAGGAGGTGGGTTGTGACTAGAAAGGTTTGGTGACATTAGGAAGATGGAGACAAAGAATATTTTATTTGTAGATAATTTAATGGTTGTAATCTTGAACTTTGAATCAATGAAGGTGTGGGACATTTATTGTTTACATTTTTTTTTCTTTCGTTGTGTATCATGGCTATGAGATTGGGCTACCTTGTAAGGGACCTTGGTCTTGACTACATCGGGACTATTGATAAAATCACCTTCATAAAACATGACATAATATATCTATTGTAAACACTTTAGATATATAGGACAAGGATATCCAATAAACTAAGAATTATTTTCCAAAACCATGGGCTCAAAAAATGATCCAATTACACTAGTAAAGGTGGTCCACATTCAACCCATACATCTCACCCCTAGGTGTAACTTATCAAAAAATTAATGTAACTCCTAGTTGATTTGTTTGAAGTCCAAGATCAAGTTGGTTCAACGTAAATGCCAATAACTCCATGTAGGTGTAGTTACTACCTCTTATACACACACACACATATAGTAAAAGCTAATAAAATATGCTAATTATAGTTAATTGAGAAACACACCAACTGAAGAACTTTTACAATTGTGATAAGATTGGTGACATGTGGCAAAGAGTTCCAACTACAAAGTGTCAATATTCCATCTGAGTGGGGTGCAATTTTTCATTTGGAAACATTATGTTTACTATTGCAAATATTAAATAATTGTAACTAGACCTAAGACTTAAAAGGTGTACAACTATTCCTTTAGTCCTAGCATTGAAAACCTTGTCATAGAAAGAGATACCCTTACTAATATTATTTTTCCTAGCATGATGAAATATAGAATTAAAATTTTGGTGTGTTATTCACCTATAGATAGTTTTTAGGTGAGAGAAATTTTGTGATTATTCAAGTTCCTATTTGAAAAGTTTGATTGTAGACTAGTAAGACAGTGTCAAATGTTTGTGTGGTATGAATGTTATGGAGTAAATGTTGGTATTTGACATGGATGTATCTTATAGCCTAGTGTTGCTATAGTAGGAAATACATAATGTTTGGTGAATAAATCACTACCATATCATGAATTGAGTTAGTTGTTTGAGTTTGTATGGTAGTGCAAGTGTACATGCAACATTTTTGGAGTGCATGCAATAAAAAATAATAGCACACATATGATCTAGGATGTTTTTAGAGGTAGCAGAAATAATTAGGAAAATTTTATTTACTACTGTAGTGTCATAAATTGTCACCCTTGACAATTTCACACTAGATTTTTCTCTCTCATATGTGCTTGGACTTAATTATGCACCTAATTTCCTAAATTATGCATTCTATGGACCTTTTTAAACATTTATTAAAAAATAAAATGTGCAAGACCCAAGTATGCATTTAATAATTTACCCTTGACACTTTGGATCCCATAAAAAGTGGGATCTGGACTAGGGCACCTTGCACCCTTGTCCTCTTAAAATGGCCCCAAATTTAAATATGTTAGTGTCGGTAATTTATTATTTAAAATTCAAATCCTAATTATTGGCCATTGGGATTTAATTCTAGGAAATTAGAAGAATTACATTAAATACATAGTATTTTCATAATTTTAATTAAGGAGAAAATGAAGGGAAATTATTGAGAAGATTGAAGATCTTAAAATCAATCAAGGGAAATCAAGAGTAGATTTATTAGCATTATTTTGAGTCAAGCGTCATATCAATCCTTCGTCATGTTTTCATGTTTTGTGGTCATTTTTTTGTGAGTACTAACTCTTGTAGGTCTTCAAGTCAAATTGCAATCAATACTTGAAGGTGATGAGCATGACTTCAATCCATCAAGGAGATTAGATCTGAGTGGTGAGTTGCAACAAGTTGTTAATTTATTACTCCATTAGAAAAGGATAGGGTAAACCCACAAAAGTGGTTTACAATTCCGGTGAGGAAAGAAAACTCACAAAAAATGAGCCCAAGGCAAAAAATGTGATTTTGGGGGTTTGTATGAACCTACTAATTCGAGCGAACCCATTTGAATCTTTCCTACCAAAAAAACCAAAAAGAATGCATTATGAAGGGTGGTTCGAGCAAACCCTCGGGGTTTGCTCGAAGCCCCCTTATCCCTCCTTCTCCCCCTAAAACACAAAAAAACCTAAATTTTTTTACGTAGAAGCTCGGTTTGAACATGAAAATGGTGGAGTCTTCACAAACCCAACTAGAATCAAGTAGTCCTTAGAACGAGCTATCCAACGAATATAATTTTAATATGTTTTGGTTTTATTATATATTTGTTTTTTTAGTTTTATTAAACGTAGGTTTTTCATCGAAAATGAAGGTCTTTTTTCTGTACATGTGGAAAAATAGCATATTATCAATTTTTTTTTTGAAAAATATGAGTGCACCAAATATTGAAGTCCTTGATCCAACAAAAAAAATTGAATTTCGATATATAAAAAAAAGTTACGTGTTATACGGTCACGTTATGTTTGAATTGTAATTGGTTTGACTTTGAACCTTGATTAAAGAAAAAATATTCAATAAAAAACTATCTAACCATGTGGAAGCACTAGATATTAGAGTTACAAATGTAAATGCGAAAGAATTAGAATTTTATCCTTCATGGAAAAAAAGTTATACATTATGCAGCGTGCGTCACTTTTTAAAAATGTTTTTGACTAAGGAAAAAATAGGTTTTAAAGGGACCCGAAACGCTTTGGAAACCAAAAACAAGGCTACAAAAAGGATAGCTTGCAACCAGCCAAAAAAACTAGCCCCCAAGCAAGACCCATCAAGATTTAAATTTAGAACTTCTCTTGTGGGAGCGAAGAGTCATGTCAAAAGAAGGCCTAGAGAATTTTTCTTTCTTGCCCATAATAGTAATACAACCTTCTTCCACTTGCACTGCCTTATCCTGCCAAGCCAACACACTTTTTTCCTGAAGATGAATGCCTACAACCACTGTCTCGGTGATTTCAACAATATTCTTTCGTGCAGGCACAAACATATCAAAAAAGCCACCAGAAATGATAGCTGGAGCACTATCACCCAAAATGGCAGCCTGAGACCCAACCTCTCGCTCTTTAGGGGATTCAACAAGATGAGTTTGTATAGCATCAGTAGCCCCACCATTTGAGACATCCAGAGGGGATGCCCCAAGACCCTATGGTTCTGACACAACCACATAAGAAAAACTCTTGTGTTGTTCAGTTTTCTTCTCTATTGTATAATGTTGTAGAGAGGCACGTCTCCACCATGTAGCCATCATTGTTTTTTTTCTCAAATCCACATTAAGCAGCAATATGACCTATTTTAAAAAATCTTTTGCAATGGAAGGGAATCCTTTCATAGTCCAAAGATTGGACACAAGAACCCTTAGGAGATTTAAGTAAAATCTCAGTAGACAATCCTTTTGAAATATCCATTTCAACTAATATGCGAGCACAGGTGGAATGCAAATTGTTAGAGGATTCATCATCCACCAGCAAAAAATCACCAAGGTCATCACCCACTTCTTCCAAGAGAGGGTCATTCCACAAATGGAGGGGAAGATTTGGCAGTCGAACCCAAACTGGGATCTTATTGAAAGTTTCAGAGGGAGGATTGAAATCATAATGCCAGGGCTTAATCATTAGCAAAAATTTGTCCTCCCAGCTAAAAAATTGTCACATAAAATTTTGTTTCTATCCTAAGCACTATCAAACTTAGCAACAAAAAACCCCTTAGCCATGGGGAAAACATGAACTCTACCATAAATTAGTGGCTCCCATTTATTGGAAATGGAAAAAAACTAGTTTTTGAGGGAGATGGAAAAAAAAGTGCAATCTGATTCCAAAAATTTTGAAAAAAATATTTTTATAATCTACAAAAAAAATGTGACGAAACTCTAGTTTGCACCATCTTCAAATTCCTCATGGTTTAGCTACTATAGGTGCCTGAAAGTGAAGATTTAGTTAAAAAAATTATTTTAGTGTCCAATTTGGCCAAAAATTGTAAACCACTATTGTGGGATCACCCGATAAGCTCTCTTTATCATCAAATTTTTCCATTATGGAGGTAGAAATACCAATATGATGTTTGACTAAGGCAAGGCCCTATATGAACAACCCTTCCCCTCCTTTTGAATGCGTAGGTTATAGATCTGAAGAGGATTGGAAAGAGATTGAAGACATTTTTCTCATTTATGCATTCAAGCCCTACAACCTAACAAGATAAGGAAACTCCATTATATTAGTAACAAACGAAGATCCAACAATAGGATCCAGAAGGAAGAAGCCACAAGCTAGGGACTTGAGGCCTATGAAATTAGTTTTTGGTTTCATATCTATAGTCTAGGGCACCCTTGGGACCCTTTTCCACCTAGTTCAGGCTCAAAATTGAATCATAGGTGTATCAATATCTACTTTGCTCATTTTTTGTCTTCAATTTTGGTTGTTAGTTCTCAGTTTGTCTATTTTCATCTCAAAACAATGCATTTTCATAGTTAATTAGTTGCATCATTGCATTTAATCAAAAAATAATTTTGAACCCCAAAAGAATTTAGATCTAGGATTGATTGACTCACCTTTCAGGTTGTAAGTTAATCTACTACCATTGTCTAACCCAAATTTTAATGTTATGTAAGTGAGAAGTAGATAATCCTAGTTAAATCCTAGGATTCACCTTTTCCATACATAACAACTACCACAAGATATGGTTTAGTTTTCGTTGTAGTGTAGGAAGCCATGCTCATGTTTAAGTATATTTGGTTAATAACCTTTGAGTAATTTTTTGTAGTATTATTAGAAGTAGAAGCTTTGGCTTTCAATTTGGAGAAGTATTATTTGGAGTGATATGTAACATATTGGTTCATCATGGTACGTTCATGATATAATTATGTGATGGTTGGTATTCAATGATAGGTTAGGGTGCTTAGTTAATTTGTATTATATGTAATTGACTAGGGGTTACTCTTATTTTAAGATATAGATGGAATAGGATGGTGCAAAGTTACTTGATGATGTGGGGATGCTATGAATAATGATAGTGGAGACTGCACACTACATAATTTTACTAATTTGGAAAGTCATAAAAGAGAATAATTATTTTTGGATTTTATTTTAGATTAATATAATCATTAACACACTTTTTTAGTGGGTTTTTCCTTTAAACTAGGTTTCAAATGTAAATCCTTCTCTCTTATTTGTATGTAGTTTGTGTATTATTTCTACTTATTTTCAAATAGTTACTTATTGAATTGCTATAATGAAAATAACTATATTTATCATACAATCTCAAGATTTCTAATATCCTAGTTATCAATTATGTTGAGGATTAGATTAAATTCCTAACATATATAGCAAGGTGTTAGGAAAAAACACAAAGGAAAAATATAAGAGGGAAACCCTACTTAATTGAGCACTAGAGGGGGAAATATTGGGAGAGGGAGAAATTTAAAACACATGCATTAAATTAGCAAAAATGATTTTGACTTTAGGATATTTTTGTTAGCTTGGACCTCAACCACTTAAATATTTTGAAGGTGGAATATCATTTTATCTTACCATAAGCTTTATCAAAATTGATATTGACTAAAATAATATTTTCTTATATTTTCGGCCTTGCCAACTATCTCATAAATTGAGCACAAATTGTCTAAGACAAATTAAGTAGGGCCTAAAAACCTTGTTTATTATACATGCACAATATTTTGAATAATTTATCTTATCCACTTAAGAATGGAATTAGCAAGAATCTTACATATAGTATTCAAGTGTTATAGGTCTCTAGCTAGAGATACCTTGTTCATTTCTTCCTTTCATGAGGAGCTTGACAAGAACCTAAGTAATGAAAGGGCCAAGAAATCATTTAGATAACATTTTCTTTCATAATTCAAAGCGGTCCTCTTTGATCAAATATCACAACCTTATAGAGCTCATCATCAATCCCATCTAGTTCTAGGACTTTTCCATCTTCCATGTTATGAAAGGTAGAATTAGACTCTTCAAGAATGATTTTCCATCTATTATTATGAAAGATAGGAATCAAACCCCAATTTATAGAAATTTATACATAGTATCCACTACCTATACAACCTAATATCTATATACTTTAGATAGTGCATTTAGTTATTCTCCTCCTCAAAATTATCTAGTATCAAACAATTGAATTCAGTGGCTCAACAAAATTCACTTTTATTTTCTCATTCATCAATTCAAGCAAATTTGAATGACAACTTCATGACAATTCAATGATTTTATTTGATTTCGTCAAGCAAGATACATTTTTAATCTGCAAGTTTCAATATGCATTCCATTGATTAGTCCTCTCCAATGTTTTCATCTCATCCTTCACTCCTCACGGCCTTCATTCATCTACAATTATATTAGTTTTAAATCTTCATAGATAATTGTGTGTTGGTCACTCCATACTCCAACTCCTCATGCCCATGTCCTCGAACATTTATTTGCAAGTTTAGAATTGCCCATAGATATATATGAATTTGAAAAGTAATTTATGACATCCAAATTCATAGTTATAAATAAAATTCACTTTCCTTTTGAGAAAAAAACCAGAGCTATGTGCTTAAAGTCTTTACTATTTGATAGATTTTCTTTTGAGACTAATATTATAGTAGTCTAAATAATAATTTAGAAACTAATCATTTTGAAATACAAAAAATGAGTTTTTAATGAAAATAATTGAAGCATCGAAAACACTTGCAATGCATTTTAAAAATTGGTTTTCAATATTAAAAAATCACCTTTTAATAACAAATTTCAATAAATATACTGAAATCATTAATAAAGTTTCAGGAAAGATAACATGGTGATATAATAGTGAATAAAATAGATCTGTGAATGCCAATGATTGAGTTCTAGAGTCAATCAAATGCTGGAACTTCATTTGGTCAATTTGAGATTATCCAGTTACGTATTTTTTTTGGATAAGATATTTTCAGACTATGAGATGCAGCTCTGTACTAGGCAATGTTTTAGTAGATCAGCCTGCCTTACATGAAGAAAATTTTGTAGGCTAACTTGCCTTTTACTTAATCACCACCCTTTGTCCGCTACAATCCAAGCCCACCCTTACGTAATACAACCAAAAATTCTCACCAAATTTGGTAAGTATTCTTGCATGATTTGAAAAAATGGCCATGCATAAACTGTCCTACGTGGAGTGTACGTGGAGTGTAAGAAGATGAGTATATTAAAGTTTTTAGTAATATTTTTTAATATTATTGGTTAAATAGTCAATCATAAGTTTCGGTCAATAAGATGGATAATTATACATCATTTTTTCTATACACGTGGTTATGCATAAACTGTCTTATGTGGAGTGTAAGAAGATGAGTACGTTAAAACTTTTTCAGTAGTATTTTTAAATATTATTCGGTTAATAGTCAAAGATAAATTTCAATCAATAAAAATATGATAGTTATACATCATTTTTGTGTGTAGATGAAGTAGAAATTTTCTACCAATTATTTGACCATTGAACTAATGATGTTCAAGTAGAACACCATTTTCTGATGTAAAGAACACAAATAAACTATTTTAAAGTGAGCATTTTTTAATGAAGACTTTGTATGCATAAATATTCTAAGTTAATGCTTGATTCACTTGTCAAGAACTCTTATACACTAGTTATAGCTTATGGACTTATAAGGGGAGGTTTTCTTTCAAGGTGTCGAAGTTTCATTCTAAATCTTTTATGGCATAGTGATTGACTAGCTTGTGACAAAGAGATTATAAGACAATCTAAACATTGAGGGGAAAAGTAGACTATCTTATTACATGAATTTTTAAGTTCTTCTCGAGTTTAATTGAATGGAAAACTAGATTGTCTTATTACTTGAATTGTCAAGAAACTATAAGTTGTTAGAACTCATTTTTACAAAAACCAAAGTATGTTGTATATATTTATATTAAGGGACATAATATAGTAGCCATTGTCTTAATGAAATTTTGGTCTACAAAATAGAAATAAGTATAAATAACTTATATTTTTTGAACTTTGGGAAACCAGCCAAGGATGGATCAATGTTACTTTTGTGCATCGGCTTCTTCACCATAATTTGTAAATTGTCAAACTATTTAGATAATTGGCCTTGTTAATAAGACCTTCATCATACAAGGTCTCTCCTAAATTGATGAACACCTTTGAATTTTTGACAAAGATATTCACTTTCTTATCTAAGCCCCCTAATTCTTAGCCAAGGCAATAAGTTGAAATTGAAGAAATTACATCCATTTTTCATCTTTGATTTTGTTTCAAGGGTATCCTAGAGAATCTTGTAAGAGTATGTTAGAGAAAAAATGAGATATATCATTGCGAAACAAGAATAGAATCCAAGAAAATAAAATAGTTGCATATCATGCCAGGGTTCCACATGAATTTAAAAATGTTTTGCCTAAATGTTTAAGCAATGATGTGAGATGAGCTATGTAAACCAAGAAGAGTTATTTTTTATTCATATTTTATTTAAAGACAATTGAGAGGGAGACATAAACAATATACCAAATGAATTGAACCTTTTTACAAAACGAACATACATGCATTTAATAAGTTCTCCTTTTTTTTGGTATTTGAAGGTGCATTGAATAAAATGAGGCTAAATAATAAAGAAATTCTCTAACAAGGATGCAGTAATGAAGAATTGCCTAGGCTAGGTTTTTAGATCATTCTTAATATTTTGAATTCTAGAGGGAGAACTAAGTTTGTTCCATTTGGAAGGTGAGAGTGTATTCCTACTTGGTGTTTAATGTAATGTTCATTTGAAGAGAAGGCATGAGTTTGAAGTAAATGATATTCAAAGGAAATACATAGATAATGTAATTAGTAATCCATATCTAGATGAAGATTTAGTTTGAGTTGTTATTTTGGGGGCACAAGAGATTATGATGCAAGGGAATCCTCAAGGTATTATAAGAAATTTACATTATGTTGGGAAGTTGAGGGCTTGTGGTAAATTGTATGTTTAGAAGTTACCTAAAATTTGTGATCAATAAAATTTTATGCCTTTCACCACATTATGTAATTGGATGTTACAATTTTACGTGTAGTTCTATGTATGATTGATTGGTTTGGTGTTATAGATTGAGGTGATTCAGATTGGTTTGAGTTTGTGATTTATTGAATGGATGTATATGGGTTGGGAATGAAGTTCAATTAGAACTATTTTGATTTACGGAAGGTTATTTAGTTATGTTCCAAACTATTGGAGAGATTTGTGTTATATTACATGGAGATTCTCCACTATTGGACCATTAAAATTTGTAATTTTTTCATTTTCAAGTTGGTGACATGTTTCACGATGGTTTTCACTTTGTTCCATCTTGAGGCTAATGCAATCATTGTGGAAGCTAGGGAAAGGTATAAATATGATGTTTTAATTCATTGATAAGAAAGTAACGAGGATTAAGGAGAGTATTGGGGTAACAATTAAGTGCAATAGAAAGGAGTGAGCATTGGGAGATGAGTAAGGAAACAAAGAGTATGATGTGGAGTGAAAACATGTTAGTGGACTATGTGAGGATCTTGTGATGTTATTTTTAGCTCATGTGGAAAGTTTGAAAGTAGTGTTTCCAAGTTATGTGTTAGTGTATGTGAGAAGCCATGGTGATATATTGCATTATGTTCATGAAGTCAATATAATAATAAATATTTACAAGCTAGTTTTTCCCCTCAATGAGGGTTTTCTTAAGGCATATCTTGTGTCAATTTGTAGTGTCTTTATTTGTGTGAGATGCATGGTCGGATAGTCCTTCTTGGGACCCTATAGTCATTACAACATTAGATTGCACAAAATATATTCCTCAAAGATATGAAGAAGACAACTAAAATTCCTATGAAGAAGCTATATCTCACTCATTTGTGTCATCTTGAGGAAATCCCAAAGATTTTTATACATCAAAATACCTTTTTTTTTATATAAGGAAGTGTTTCATATCAAATCACAAGTTGCTAGAAGACACTAACTCAATTGTATAAGTTTATCCCACAAAGTGGAGGAGAAAGACAAACTAAATCCATGCCTAAGAAAGTGGTCAAGTTCTAAATCAAGATGAGGGAGATAATTAGTTTTTCCATGTGCTTTTGAAATGAGGAGAGCATCCGAGCTTGAATTATTATGGTAGAAGTAGCTTCCCCTTCCATTTCATTGTGGCTCAAATACCTCCAAAATTAAAATTTAATATTTTGTGTCTAATGAGCTATTTCCAAGAGGAAAAACCTTGAATGGAATGAACTATTCATTAGTTGTAAGATAAATACCTTAGGTATAAGGATCTATGATGCCCAACCCTTTGAAATAAATGAAATGTATCACAAAGAGACATCCACTTTTATTTCTTGCTCAATTTATCCCAAAAGAAGCCTCTTATGAGTTGTGTACGTTGGTTATAACATGCTTTAAAGGGGAGACAACTGAAGAAATCTACACATGAGTAGATAGAATAAATTTATTGGTTTCTTAAACCCTCCTTGCAATAAGAGAAATTTGTTAGATCATACAAGTAGTTTAGATTTTAGTTTACTCATATACCATCTCCACATGTCTAACAAGGAGATTATAATCCCAAAAGGAATGCCCAACTATCTTGATATTTCACCATATTTTATATATTCCCACGTAGAAGGAATTGAAGGAGGGAGATATGAGGATGCCATAAAGAACTCTATCTCTTGAAGAAGAGTTGGGATCTAGAAGAAATACAATAAAAATGTAATACATTCATGGTATTCTTGATCTTCCTTGTAAATTTTTTGATGAAGAACAAATTGTTAATGAAATTAAATACAACATTTCACTACTTAATTCTATAAAGGATGATAAAATTTATCCAGTCTATACAAAATTTAGTAGATAAGTGACATGTAAATAATAAAAGTACAAAAAATAAAGGAGAAGATATTAGAGGAGAATTGAAACAACATGGTATTAAGAATGTGATAGTGATATACCCTTGGAAAACCTTGTAAAGGGAAAAATACATCCTCTGGAGAATCAAAATCAATGTATTATCAACAACAATATGTTACATACAATATTAATAATCAAGATTCTTAGGAGATCAACACTCTTCAACCTAGAGGACTTGATGTAGGAGAATTATTGAGTCCATAGGCAATGTTGCATCAACCAAAAATATTTTAGGTTAGTTTTTAGTTCTAGTCTAATTTTGGGTTGTGTTTTTAGTTAGCTTTTCTAGTTTGATTTTGGAGGAATTTTTGAGATCAATGTGAAGACTCCACCTTGTAGAGGAGCCAAAAGAATTCTTGTAGTAGCAATTATTTTATGAAAATTGAGAAAGTTATGACTTTTTAGGTTTTATGCTTGCTACAAGACTTCTACTAGGAATTGCTAATGAACCAGACCATTTTAATCGGTTCCAATGAAACTATCCGCATGACCCCTTCTGATGGTTTTTTTTTGTAGTTTTAGGAAACTCCATGCTTACCAAATATGCATACTTATGATCTACTATCATCTTTGTGGATTTCACATCTACATCCAACCTTGTGGGACTTTGGTGTTAAATTGAATGGATTTCTCCTCTTGCGACTAGTTCAGATGAACTCATCTACATTTAAGGGAAACTAGTGGCCATTTGAACTTGCAGGGTTTTTCAAGTGACATGACTATTTATGGGAATCAAATAGTGAACTGGTCTATGGAACTTTCTCTTCCTACTAGCTTATGAAATTTTGTTGGTTTGTGGGTTTCTCCTAGCTATCTAAACTTTGTAAGTAAAATCAGGTGCACCGAACATTATGAAGTTTAATCAACAATTCAGATAAATAGTTTTTCTAATGATGTTAGCATGTACATATTGTGAGAAATTGTTGGCTAATGGAACTCATGTATAATTTCATATATGAACCTTCCGATTGTGGATTTTTCACTTACTACCACATTTATGGGTTTCCTACTTGCTTCTACACCTTGCAATAACTTTAAGGTCATCCAACCCTTGTGGAGTTTTGTCTTCCTACTAGATATTTCTCTTTTTCAATGACTTAGTTATTACAACTATCATAATTTGATTCGGTTCAACTTCTTAACTACTCAAAGAATAAAATGAGAATAATACATGCATAAAAGGAGATTTTGATCAATGAGGAAATACTTGGCATGTTAAAAAATAAATAATGAAAGGTAAAGCCACCATGAAAAAAATGTCTACAATGAATAGATTTTGATGAAGGGAACACCAAGGAAGTAGTATATTATTGGAAAGGTGTAGTGACATTGGGAAGATGGAGATGAAGAAGTTTTTAATTTGTAGATAATAATGGCTGTAATATTGAACTTTGAATCAATGAAGGAATGGGACATGTATTGTTTATAATTTTCTTTCTTCCATTATGTATTTTGGTTGCAAGATTGGGCTACTTAGTAAGGTACCTTGGTCTCGAGTACATCAGGACTACTGATAACATGATAGGTTGCATAAACATGACATAATATCTCTATCATAAGCACTCTAGATATATAGGCCAAGGAGACCTAATAAACTAATAATGATTTAAAAAAAGCCATGGGATTTAAAAAATGAGCCAATTACACTAGTAAAGGTGGTCCTCATTCAATCCATACATCCCACCCTTAGGTATAACTTCTCCACAAATGAATGTCACTCCTAGTTGATTTGAATGAATTTCAAGATCAAGTGGGTTTAAAGTAAATTCCAATAACCCCATGTAGGTGTAATTATTACCTAGTTTACACCTTTTTCATATATAATAAGTAGCCAATCAAATATTCCAATTATAGTCAATTGACTCATTGAGTAACCCCCAACTCAAGGAATTTTACAATTTTCATAAGATTAGTGACACGTGGAAAATAGTTCCAACTATGGAGTTTCAATATTCCCTTTGAGTGGGCTTCAATTTTTCATGTGGAAACATTATTTTTAGTATTAAAAATAATAAATAATTGTGACCTAGGGCTTAAAAGGTGTACAAATAGTCTTTTAGTCTTAAGCATTTGAAACCTTGTCATGGAAAGAGATACCCTTACTAATATGGTTTCTCCTAGCATGATGAAGCATATATAGTTAAAACTTTCGTGTTATTCACCTATAGAGAGTTTTTAAGTGAGAAAATTTGGGATCATTCAAGTTCCTATTTAAAAAATTTGATTGTAGACTAGTAATATAGTAGGATAGTGTCAAATGTTTATGTAGTATGAATTTTATGGAGTAAATTTTTAGATTTGGCATGCAGGTATCTTATAGACTAGTGTTGCTATGGCAGAAAATGTATAATGTCCAATGAATAAACCAATACCACATCATGAATTGAGTAAGTTGTTTGAGTGTGTATGGTAGTGAAAGTTTACATGAAAAATCATTGGAGTGTATGTAGTGAAAAATAATAAAAAACATATATATTCTAGGATGTGTTTAGAGGTAGCATAAATAATTAGGAATTGTTTTTTTACTACAAAAATATATGATTTAGTTTTGGTTGTAGTGTAGGAAGCCATGTTCATGTTTTAGGTATATTTTGTTAATAACATTTGACCAAGTTTTTTTAGTATTATCAAAAGTAGATGCTTTGGCTAGCCATTTGGAGAATGAAGTGATATGTGACATATTGTTCATCATGGTACATTCATGATATAATATGTCATGGATGGTATTCAATGAGAGGTTAGGGTGCTTAGACACTTTGTATTCAATGTAAATAAGTAGGGGTTACTCTTATTCTAAGACATAGATGGAATAGGATGATAGAAAGTTACTTGATGATGGAGGGATGCTGTGAGTAATAATTTTGGAGACTACACACTATTTTACTAATTGAGAAAGGCATACAAGAGAACAACTATATTTGGAGTTTATTTTAGATTAATACAGTTGTTAACTCTCTTTTGGTAGTGGGTTTTTCCTATAAGTTAGGTTTCAAATGTAAATCCTTCTATCTCTTTTGTATGTAGTTTGTGTATTATTTATAGTTCTTTCTTTATAGTTACTTATTCAACTGCTACAACAAACGTAACTATATTTTATCTTATAATCTCAAGATTTCTAATATCCTAGTTATCAATTGTGTTGAGGATTAAATTCCTAACGCATATCCCAAGGTGTTAGAAATAAACACAAAAGAAAAATATAAGAGGGAAACCCTACATAATGGAGTACTAGAGGAGAAAATACTAGACGAGGGATATAACAACAAGTGCATTAGATTAGAAAAAAGGATTTTAACTTTAGGATATTTTTGTTAGCTTGGACTTAAACCACTTAAGTATTTTGAAGGTGGAGTAAAATTTTATCCTATCATAAGCTTTATTAAAAATTATATTAAATAAATTAATCTCTTTTCTTTAATTTTGGGCCTAGCCCACTATCTCATAAGTTGAGCATAGACTATCTAAGACAAATTGACTAGGGCCTAAAATCCTTGTTTATTATAAATGCACAATATTTTGAAAAATTTATCTGATCCAATTAGGAATGGACTTATCAAGAATATTATTTAGATTATTCAAAAGGGTTATAGTTCTCTAGATAGAGATATCATGTTCATTTCTTCCTTTGGTGAGGAGCTTGTTAAGAACCAAACTAATGAAATGCCCAAGAAATCCTTTAAGTTATGATGTGGTCCACCTTCATTCCTTTCCACCATGGGAATATTTTGGTGTCAAACTAATTTGAATTTTCACAATTGAGATGCATTGCTAAACTTGGGGACTACTTTCAAGCTTGAAAAGGGTATAAATAAGTGTTGTTTTGATGGAGGATTTGCGTGCAATGAGTATGATGTGAATTATAGAGGTGTGAAGTATGAATTTGTGAAGTGCAGTGCAAGATTTAATGAGTTAGACTATTAGAAGCAGTGATTAGAAGGTGTCTACAATCTTCACAAAGTCTACGAATGTTTTGGTGATGCTGTGGTGGAATTTTCAGTTGCATTGAGATGGATTTCGCATTGTAACAATCTTCTTTTTTGTAATCTAGCAGCGATCCCTTCTTTCTTTTTAGAAATGAGCCCTTTGATAGTGAGCATATTGTATTTGGTGTTACAATTACTTTATATTGTGAGCTAATCATCACTGTGGTTTTTCCATTCTTGGGTTTTCCATGTAAATATGGAGTTCCAGTGTGTATAGTGTTGATGTGTTTTAGTTTTTGTTATTTTCTTTCATACCAAATCATTCTAATAGATTAAAGGCTAATAAAGTTGACATGGATCTTAATGTTAATGAGGGTTTTGATATTTTAGTGTACAAATGATTCACTCACCCTCTCAATTTTCTTGTGCATTCAACAAGATACTCCTTATTACCCATTTATCACATACAAGCCTAACTTAGACTATCACTAGAGATGAATATCACTAAAGAATTCCATTTTAGTGCTAATATATCCTTAGGGAGATCTAAACCTTGGTATCTAACATGAGCTCCAAGTGATCCTACTAATTTATTGAAATCCCTTTGACTTCAAGGTAATATTACACATACTCCAAATACACAAAATTATTAATTATGCCTATCCAACTTGACAATACATTTGGTAATCTAAAAGTATTTCATAGTCCACTAATATGTTACCAACACCCAACCTATCCTAGGTAACACATTTAATATTAATATACTAAGAAACATGCAAGTCATCCCACACATTTCTTGACAATATATTGAAATATTAAATATTCTTAGATCTAGGACTACAAGGTTTAAAATACTAATATCTACATAAGGGTCCTCCACCACATATTGATGGTTATAATGGTTCATTAAGGTTTCTATACTAAGATTTTGAGGTAATAGTGGGTTTTTTTCCCAAGTCCTACACCAAATCTATTTTTAATAATGATTCTGGTTACAGTGGCTCTCCAAGGTTTGTACACCATAGGATAATTGTCATTAAGGGTTCTACTCTAAGATTCCATGATTATATGTATTGCTAAAAGTTCTGCAACATATTTTCTCATTGTCATCATGGTTTTTCTTGTCCATTTAAGGATCATATACTACTTCCTTTTTCTATTACACTAATCCATTTAGGAAATATAGATACCTATCTCTTACTCTATTTCTCATGGCTATAGTAACTTTAGTAGCCTTACACCGCTTTTTTTAAATTTATTTTATGAATTTGACATGAGTGTATATTTTTATGATGCTAGCATTGGTCTTGTAGGTATGAGTAAAATATTTCTAAATATATGCATGTAGTTGTAACTAAAGGTGACATGAGTCACCATCTACATATATATCAATAGATTTGTTCATTTTATTTATAATTTTACATATTAATTATTTACTTTAGAACATATATTCATGTAATTCACACACATTATAAATTGGGGTAAATAATAGAGGTGAGAAGTGTATAAATAGAAAATTTCCCATATATTTTTACTCACTTTGACCTATGACCCTTATGCAATAGTGTTAGAGTAAAAGGTATTTCCCAATTAATTATTTATTTAATTATTAGGCTCCTTTTCCTCTAAATACATGTCATAGGATGATGACACATGTCATAATCTTTTTAATGCCTACCTAGGGTTTCTAGGTTAATTATCCTTTTATAAGTGTTTTCTTTTGTATAATCATTAGAAGATGCACATTCATAATGATTCATTATTTTTTGGATCAATAGCTCTTGGCCTCTATAGCTTTGCTATTCTCTCTTTCTGTGACATGTGTTTGATTGTAGGTGATCCTTAGGAGCTTTGGAGTTGATTATTCCTAACATCAACATGGTATTAGAGATCCAAACTTGTAATCCTCTCTCCTCTTCTTCAAAGATTGCATGTCTTGAGCTATCATTTGATGCATCTTGGACTAAAACATAGTTTTCCTTCCTAATTTTTGTTCGGCCTGATTTGGACTCCTAAGTTCAAATCTGCAATAGTTTGAAGCAGTTGCTTTTTTTTTTCAAATCTGGAGGGTAGCTACAATTTTGGACTATTTTGAGTTGAAACATTTGCATTTCAGAGGCTGATTCAATGAATTTTGACTAAAAATTATCCTATTTTTATAATTGGGAGCTTTTGAGGATTTTTTTTTGCCATAGGGGTCGTATAGCCTCTGTACAACCCCTATGCATGCATATAAAAAAAAACAAATAGAAATGGAGGTCAATGCTTCTATTTTTTAATTATACTTTTGCAAAAAAATATTGAAAAACTTTGCAGAGATTTCAAAAATCTTAAAAAGGCAGTTTAAATATTTTTTGGGGGGAGGGTACCCATAGGTACCTACTTATGCAAGCTTGTGGGCCTATACCTTTCCCCTTATGGAATATTCCTACTATCATGGAGGCATATATGCCTCTAAGCGGCTAGTAGATTTTATATCGCCAGTGGTGGCTTCTCCCATTTGATTGTCACCCATTTTCTTTTTTTAGTGACGAAACATTTTCCCAGTAGGGGAATCTTTCTAGTATAATTTGACACCCACATGAGCATATTTCAGTGGCATATTCTTTTGGGGGATGATTTTTTTCTAGCTAACAGTGAATATTCAGAAAAAAAATTGTATTGACGTTAGCGGTACAAACTGTTGGTAGGGGTCCTTTCAAGCCCTCTTTGGCCTTAAAGGAGTTGTTTTTTATTTTGGCCATAACTTGGGTGTACAATATCAAAATTTGGAAAACTAGATATCATCAGAAATCTAGTTCCATCAAATTTGTAGTGGTGTGGGTATCATCACTTTTTTCGTTGCCAGTGCATTCTACAACCTATCAAAGTTAAAGGTCTTGTTTTCATTCTTAAGCTCATATTTTTGGACCAATTTCTTTTTTTTTCTTGATTCCAACTGTAGACATCCAAATTTGGACACTTAATTTATCCAAATTTATCACTTTTCATCTAGACATCCTCTTATCTAAGTTAATTAAGTAATATTACTATTATTTAATTAATATCCTTAATTCTGCCAAATCCCTAAGGTATTTAATTAATAATTAAATACCTTACCCTCCTTAATCCCCTTCTCATCAAATAAATTAAATAAATATTACATTTATTTAATTCCTCACATGCCATTTTCATCTAATCCTAATCCATTTCCTAATCTCTTCATTAAGGATATGCACATGCCTAATCCTTGATTAGGATGTGTCACATCCTCCAACTTTTGTAAGTTGGCTTTTAATCCTAATTAACCCCTAATTATCCTCTAATTACTAATTAATCAAACCTAATTAGTACCTTGGTCAACTCTCCCCATCCCCCAAGGAATTTTTAATTCCTTTTTATTCACCCTAGGCTCCTCTCTTCCCCATGTGAATTTTTAATTCACATTTTATTCCTTCTAGAATCCCCTTTTCCCATGCACCTTCTAGAATATTTGACTTGTCACATCAAGTCACATGTGAAAAACTCCCACCTTGTGGGAACATTGTCTTATCCACCAGATTCTTCCAATCATTGTGAATTTTTAATTCACTTTTATTCACCCAAGATTCTTCCCATCTCCCAATGGACTTGAAAGGTACTTGTCCTTCCTACACCTCATGTACCTCTCTTCCACCTCACCTCCACATCATCCTACCTTTATCCGCTTCACCCTCCACATGTCAAGATGTGAGGGCTTGTGGGTTCTCAACCCACCATAGCCCTTCATCTTGACCTTGTTGGAGCAATCTTGACCGTTGAATTCTCTAGAGAATTCAAATTCTCCTATAAATACCCCCTCCTCAAGGGCATTTAGAAGACTTAGTCATTTTGCAACTACATGCTGCCATTTTGTGTACTCATCTAGCCTATAATTACATTCACTTGCATTTGCATCCAAGCACATAGTAAAGTCCTCCTTTTTAGCCACATCAAGAGCCATCAAGGAGCACACATCATTCCAAGCAAGAGCCAATCAAAGGAATATCAACAACAAGGAAGGTAAAACCATTTGTGTCTTATGTTATCCATTTTCCTTATTGTTTTGTCACTCTCTTTTGGCTAATCTTGAGGTGTCCTTGGTCTTTTATCATTCGTATTTTGAGTTATTTTATGCACTAGGATAGGATAAATTCCAAGGTATACATTTCTGGCACTCCCGGTGGGACCCACAAATGGGTTCCCATACTTTACGTTTGCTGTTGTTTAGGTTTTTGCAGGAACACGTCGCAGAAGGGTGACTACGCCCCTGTTTCACTGCAGAAGTACAACTAAGCCCCACTTTTCTGCAGAAGGGCGTGTGTGCCCACGTTGGCTGAACTTCACTGTTTTTACTAACTTTCCTGCAGAAGGGCGTGTGTGCCCACGTTGGCTGAACTTCACTATTTTTTACTAACTTTTCTGCAGAAGGGCGTGTGCGCCCACATTGGCTGAACTTCACTGTTTTTACTAACTTTTCTGTAGAAGGGCGTGTGCGCCCACGTTGGCTAAAAATCAATTTTTTACTAACACTTTTCTGCAGAAGTGCAATTGCGCCCTCCTGTTTTCTACAGAAGTGCAATTACGCCCCTGTTTTGCTGCAGAAGGGCGTCTACACCCCCTGGAAGGTAAAATTATTATTATATTGGCTTCAAATTTATTTCTATTTTTCTCATTAACGTTGTTCTTGCAAGGATACATGTGTTTTGTGCTAACCTTTTGCGGTATATCCTTGTGAAGTTGATGGAGAAAGCGGGATAAAACATCTAACATTTGCTTGCAGGGTTGTCCATTTGCTCAAAATTTTTTAATTATCCTTGCTGTTTGCATTAATCTAAGAACATAGTTTAATTAGAGGGAGTAATATTCGTTGCTTGTTGTGCTTGTCTCTTTGTGTTTCCCGAAGGGAGTGTTAGCTTGTTTTCGCTTTCCCCTTGCACTTCGTGTGAGCCTGGGGAGTAGTTGAAAATAGTTAGTGCTTTCTTTATAGTGGGACCTGCTTGGGGATTTCATCACCCCAAGGGACGATTCCAACCACGTGTACCGGCGGGGTATACAAAGGGGGGAGAGCGAAAGCTGTACCCCAATCCAGTCACGTCGTAATTGGCAGAGCGTCGAAGCTAGGGTGATACCTAGATAGACGTGAAGAGTTGGTCCGAGCCCTTCAGTATCTCGCTGGGGTTCCTAACTCATGCTTGTGACGGGCTGGTGTTCACGGTTGTGCCTCACGTACTGAGAGTATATCGAGGACTCCCTAGATACCTTGTGCATCCTAGATTAAGACCACTTTGGCCTTACCCTTAATACTAATCATAGGGTTGTATTTGCGTGAGATTGTTTTCTTGTGAGAAACCAGTGAACTTTTGACAATATGGCCTTATCATTATCATTTTAAAGTCCTTGCCATAGCCATTTGCATCAAACCAAGCCTCTGTTTCACTGCAGAAGTGCAATTACACACCTGTTTTCTGCAGAAGTGCAATTACGCCCCTATTTTCTGTAGAAGTGCAATTATGCCTTTGTTTCACTGCAGAAGTGCAATTACACCCCTGTTCCACTGCAGAAGTGCAATTACGCCCCTGTTTCACTGCAGAAGTGCAATTACGCCTCTGTTTTGCTGCAGAAGTGTAATTACGCCCCTGTTTTGCTGCCAAGGGCAAATCTACCTTCCTAAACACCCAAAATCACCCCATTTGGATCCATTTAGCCTCTAAACCATCATTTAACCATTCCCAACCATTACCTCATCATCCCAAGCCTTCATTTTGTCACTTTAAACCTTTAAAAAAAAAAAACCCCCGTTTGACCATTTAAAACCTCCATTTCATTATTCCAAACTTTCGTTCAACCATTCTAAATCCCCATACATTCTCCTCAATTATCCTTAATCCCCCATTCATTCTAATTTCTCCCTAATCCACCATTAATTTCTTACCATTAGCATCTCTAAACACCACCCATAACCAAACCGTCCTAACCTTGTATTACTAAGTGGTTACCCAAATTGACTATAGCACTTGAAGTTGATTATTAGTCTTTAACTTCAACCCTAATCAATTCGCTTCCATCTTGAGGTGAATTCGGTGTTGTAAGTTATCATCTTCAGCCCAATCAATCCATTCCTATCTTAAGGTGGATTCGGTGTCGTAATCATCCTCTTAATCAATCAAAGCTCTAGGGTCACTAAAGGTAACCTCTTGTGATCAAGCTTAAGGTCTCTCTCTCACATCTTTCATCATCCAACCATACCCATCCAATAGTCTAAATCTATCCAAACTGATCAAATTGTCCAATCCAAAGTCTAATCCTATCAAATCCAATCCAATCCAATTCCAATCCAATTCAAATCCAATCCAATCCAAAGTCTAATCTTATCAAATCCAATCCAATCAAATCTAATCCAATTGAATCCAATCCAATCAAATCCAATCCAATCCAATCCAACCAAATCCAATCCAATCAAATCAAATCCAATCCAATTAAACCAAATCCAATCCAATCCAAATCCAATCCAATCTAATCCAAATCCAATCAAATCCAATCCAATCCAATCCAAATCCAATCCAATCCAATCCAAACAACCTTATCCAATTCAATCCAATCACATCACCTTCGACCCAATCAATCTACTTCCATTTCGAAGTAGATTGGGTGTCACAATCATCTTTTGATAATAAAATCTTATCATCATAATCAATCCCATCACATCATCCAATCATCCTAATCTGAGCTTTAATCCAATCCTCATCTGAGCTTGAATTAAATCCCAATCTGAGCTTTCATCCATCTCCATCCAAAATCTTTGATCCATTCTATTTATGCTTTCATCATCATGAATCCTTATCCTCAATCAATAGTAGTCAAGGGAAACCCTAATTGCATTGATGACGATAACGAAAGTCTTGTTGATCAAGAGGAATATGACATAGACCCCCTTGACACTATCATTGCTAGTAAGCTTTCTCCACCCACTTTCCAAAATCCAATCACCCCCTCGAGTTATCCCGTTATGTCTTCATCCATGCCTAATCACATTGCTTCTGCTATCTTTGACAAGGGATATCCGCCATATCCATCATACCCTTCATCTACATCATCCTCTTATCCAACACCAGCATCCTCTTATCCTAGTCGACCATCTCAATACCCCTATCCTAATCCCCCATCCACATCCTCCTATATAAATCCTTCATCCGCATATACCCACTACCCTAATCTTCCATGCCAATCTCCTCACTCTAATCCTACATTCGTACCTTCATATCCTAATCCAACATCCACATCAACTTATCCTAATCCCACATCCATAGTTCAATATCTCCATCCATCACCCGCATCCTCATGTCCTAATTCCACCACTCCAATATCCTACCTTAACTCTCCATCCAATCCTAGTCCTCCATCTACTCCTAGTCCTCCATCCAATCCCATTCATCCATCTACTCCTAGTCCTCCATCCAATCCTAATCCCCCATCTACTCATAGTCCTACATTCAATCCCATTCCTCTATCTAACCCTAGTCCACCAATCCATAATCCTTAATCCACTCCTACCACGCCATCTCAACCTAGAGCATTCAATTCCCTCACTCAAGAAGTTCTCCAAGGACTTATAACAAAGAAGCCACCCCCAACTCCACATCTTGAAGTCATGGAACCATGCCATCCCAATCCATCATCCACAGTAACTAGTGATGAGATCCTTCTCCATACCACACCTATCATTGTTGTTACCACCCCTAGCACTAATCAAACCATTGAAACCATTGAACCCACTAAATCCATTGAACCCACATCTCCTACTATGAAAACCACCGAATTCATCGAAGACACCCAATTCCACTCCACTCCCTCTACTCCTAGATCTACCCAATCCATTGAAGATACCCAAATCCAATCCACTCCTTCCACTCCTAGTGTCACTAAAATCCATTCCCATGAATGTTTTGAATCCTCCATCCCTCCATCTTCCCCACTTGAAGAGTCCCAACAAGATTCCCTTATCATTCCTCCCACACATGATGAGTCATGCCAAGAGCTTAATCCAAAGCATGCCAACATATCCCCTTCTCCAGATCAAGATCCTACCATCCCATCTAGTCCACCTCAAGATCATAGTCTGCCATCCATTCCATCCCATGATCCCCTTATCATTCAAACTTCCACTGCTCCATCTCCATCTCCATCGCATGAGCCCACTACCACATTCCCAGATCCTATCATATCCCCTAATCCCTCTCTTGATATCACCCATCCACATGCTGTTATCCCTTCATCTCCCTCTCATGATCCCCCATCATCGCCTAAAACTGTTATACCTACACCACTTGTATATCCCCTTGGTACTCTCACATTCTTCCATGGTGGCCTCCTCGCAGAAGAAAAGCATAGTGTATTTACCACCCATCATCCTCCACCTAATAATGGACTCGCATCATGTTTTCAAAATAACACAAATCCTGTCCTAGATCGAATGCTCAAGAGAATGAACTATCAAGGAAAAGGCCTAGGCCTTCATGAGCAAGGTATTTTAGAGCCCGTCCAAGTCAAAGAACAAGTCTGCATGCAAGGTCTTGGACCTATTTCCCAAGACTCACAATCTAAAGATGTTGGTACAACCTCTAGACGTCCTCAACGAGCCTTTTCCAAAAGAAATGTCAGCTCTTCCCATCACCCAACTAGATCATATGTTTCCATCCCTCCTCCTCTATCGTATTGCCTCAAAACCACCATCCATATCCCTCCTTCATCTGCTCCATCCATTTTGGGTCCTTACATCCCCCCGTCCACCATATCCCATCCTTCATCCACTCCATCCATCTTGGGTCCATATATCCCAAGATCACCTCCTCCATCTCATCCTATCCATCCCTTCATCCATTCATCACCTATCCCTCTCATCCATCATAAACATCCCTCTCACATGTCCCCTAATCAGGATCAACAAAGGCACATACCTCAACATCCCCCATCTACACGTAATTCCCGTACTCCTACCTCCATCACTCCACATCATCCATCTCCTCACACCCATCCCATTGATACTAAAAGCACTTTGGTTGTTAAAGAAAAAATGCATAAATCCAAGCATCCACATGAATCTACGGCTCTCCATGTCCCCTCTAAAAGACATGGTGAAGAAAAGAAAAATTTAAATCTAAATCAAATCCATAGGCCACAAAGGCCCACCAAAGCAAAGATCAAAACCAGGGATCCTAAAGAAAAAAGATGCAATGCCATCATAGGAAAAAATCTATAGCAAACATCCAAGTCGCTAATCCAAAAGCTAATCATACACCCCTTTCATCTCCTAAGTCTGTTTTGGGTCCTTATGTCCCGAAATTCACCATTCCATCTCCTCCATTATCCCCACATTCTCCATCCCTTAATCCTATTATCTTTTCACATCCACCACCACATGTACCAATGTTGGTCCTGAATACATCTCCCCATCACACATCCACCCCATCATTCCATCCATACCCTTTGCAACATCCCATCCATTATCCCATGTATCTCCCCTCTCAAATCCCCCTAATTCATCCTCTTGCATAATCCATTTATCCTCGTAAGGTTGTACCAACATCCAATAGTCAGTTCGAACATGGGCTCTTACTACCTCGTATAGAACTTGATGCTTGAGTCCTTCATCCATATCCTTATCATGTATCTTCTAAATTCCCTTATCCACATCCCTATTCTTACCCATTTTCATCCCCCTATTATCCAAAAAAAGTCCCAAAAAATAAAAAAATGTTAAAAATAATAGTAAAGAGAAATAATTCGTCCAATGGTGAAAACTTGGAAAACAAGCGCCTTGGATAAGTACGATGATCAAAACCTGGCAAACAGGCATCATCCGTAAATCCCCATCTGCACTTGGGGGCAACTTCCTTCCTGATATGCATTCCCTCCATCCACTATGCTTCTAGCTATGCACCCGTCTTCCTGTTATTCGTCCTCTTCATAAATCCCCCCATCCCATCTATCTTCCGCATCCTACCATCATATCTCATTTATCTCCCATTCCCTCCATCGTTCTTGTGATCTTGATCAAAACAGGAGCACCTATTTATACATGCTTTGGCCACCTCTTGGTATACATTCCCTTCATCCATCATGTTCCTTGGTCACTCATCCTATCCACCTCTAGTCATCTCCTTTATCTTCCCATCCACTCGTCTCCCATCCCTCATGCCTCATTGTATATGACCTATCTAGAGTGGGGGCATCTGCTTCCTTTGTGACATAGTCCTTGGAGACATCATCTATCACAGCATCCCTTCCATCTCCCCATCCTCATCTTCGTATCCATCTATCCTAGCATCTCTTCCATCTACCAATCCTTCTATCCCTATCCATCTATCACAACATCCCTTCCATCTCCCCATCCTTATCTTCGTATCCATCTATCCTAGCATCTCTTCCATCTCCCAATCCTTCTGTCCCTATCCATCTATCACAGCATCTCTTCCATCTCCCAATCCTTCTGTCCCTATCCATCTATCACAACATCCCTTCCATCTTCCCATCCTTATCTTCATATCCATCCCTTTCATCTCTCAATCCTTATATTCTTATCCATCCAAACAATCCCTCCCATCCTTCATCCATTCTTTCAACTTTATCCTCATCCCATCTCACAATCTCTTGTCATTGGTATTTGGCTATAGGCCTCCTTCCATGCAACCCAATGCCCTTTATCTCATCGCCCTCACTTTTGCTTCTCTTACACATCTTTTCAATCCCTTATATTTCCTCACTGTTCATCGCCTCGTCCCTCTTTTTGCTTTTCTTTGTCACGGTGGCTCCACTCCTCCCTGGGGCGTCTCCGCCCTCCTAGGGCGTGTGCGCCCTTCCGGGGTGTGTCCCCCATCTCGGGGCGTGTGTGCCCCGCCGGGGTGTCTCCGCCCTCCCGGGGCGTGTGCACCCTCCATCCCGGGGCGTCTCTGCCCCGCCGGGGCGTGTGCGCCCTCCATGCTGGGGCGTATGCGCCCTGCCAGGGCATGTGTGCCCTCCATGCCGGGGCGTCTCCGCCCCGCCGAGGCGTGTGTGCCCTCCATCTCGGGGCGTGTGCACCCTCCATCCCGGGGCATCTCCGCCCCGCCGGGGCGTGTGCGCCCTCCATCCTGGGGCGTCTCCGCCCCGTCGGGGCGTGTGCACCCTCCATCCCAGGGCGTCTCCGCCCCGCCGGGGCATGTGCACCCTCCCTCCCGGGGCATGTGCGCCCTCCCTCACGAGTGTCATGCGCCTCAAAGCCCCGATGGCCAATGGCCGGCCCACCCATGCCTCGCCAAAATTTATATTTTTGCGTCTTTCGAGAGAAAGCCCGATCGGCCATTTTCCTGGTTCCACACGCCAAACAAAGACTCAGTAATGTGGGGGTGCACCAAAATTGATTTTGATTTTGCAGAACCTTTGAGAGATACCAGCACTTATTCAGGTGTCAGGTTTGGTGAGGCCGGGTGGTTCGCGTTATGAGATAACGAGTGGATTTCCAACTAGTTTTTGTGAAAGTCGTTGGAACCTGTTTTGACCCATTTTCAGGGCCTCAAACTTTCATCTAGGCCCTCAAAATCCCAATTTAGTGTTTTTTTCCAGCATTTTGAAAAATTGTTTTCACTCATAACTCAAAATGCATATCTCGCATCTAGGATGTGGTTGATTCCATCCTAATATCACCAGTAGATTGACTCTTGGAACAAATTGGGACTCTCAAACCATGTGTGGGGTTTCCCTAAAATGAAAAAGTTGACAATTTTGAAAATTGCCAAATTAGGAAAATTTGCTTGTCAACACCTTACATCCCTTAAGCCCCAGAACTCGGTGTAGAATCAATTCAATCATATCCTTCAATCATTCTAGTCTTCAATCCAATCCTCATCTGAGCTTTAATCTTATCCCAACCTGAGCTTAGCCAAACCCCTAATCTGGGCTTTCATCCATCTGTAGTCAATGTCTTTGGATACCGAAAAAAGTCTTAAGATCCCTCCCTCCATCTTCTTCACTTTTGTCCTATTCATCCATTCCAATAAATGCATTCACTCATTCCATGTAACCATTCATCTACTTCGAACCTTCATCTATCATTTCAACACTTCATCGAACCTCCTATCATTTCACACATTCATCAAACCTCCTTCGATCATTTCAAACTCTCATTCCATAATCTTGATTAATCTTGAGTAATCTTCCACCTGTTCCCACCCTTCACCTTCTAGTTCCAAGAATCAGTCATCTATCCATCTGGTCACCTTTTCCTCATCCACATCCTTATCCCTCTATCCAACCCACCCAAACAATCCTTTTCCTCCCCCCATCCTCTCCCCTCATCCCATCTCATAATCCCTTGTCATTGGTATCTACCTATAGGATTTTCCCCCTGCAATCCAATGTCATCTATCTCATCGTTCATCACTTCATCATTCATCTATATGGCATGTCATTCGCCCACTTCATCTTTGATGATTTGGATAACTATCCCATCCCTGAGCTTTATATAGTCACTATCCTCCAATCCACTCCAATCCAATAGGTCTATCTTGTTTCATCATGTCAGTTCCGTCATTTTAACCCCTTATCTAGGGTTATCTCATCATCTTTCATCCATCACTTGTCTGTGACCTTTTGTCGAACTACGTCGCCCCTGCACTTTCACATAGGCAAGGTCGATCATTTGATCCGCCCCTGGGGTTCCATCCATCATCGATCTATATTGTCCACTTTTCTCCTATTCTCCATCCTATCTTGGTCATCCATCGAAATCTCCATCATGGTCAGTCGTCAGCCTTTTATCGAACTATGTTGCCCACAGTAGCTCACATAGGCAAGGTCGATCATTGATCTGCCCAGGGTTCCATCCATCATCGATCTATATTGTCCACTTTTCTCTTGTTCTCCATCCTATCTTGGTCATCCATCGAAATCTCCATCATGGTCAATCGTCCACCTTTTGTCGAACTACGAGGGCTCTGCGCTTTTACGTAGGCAAGGCTAATCTTTGATCGGCCCCCGAGCCCCTAGGTCTTTAGGATGTGTCAATCTCATGTCTTGTCTCCTTTGTGTCGTGTTGTCCAGCTATGCCCTTATCTAGCTGGTTCTTAACAAACAAGATCCACTTGTATCAACAAATCTAATCAGTTTTGAATATCCTACGTCTTATCGATCTTTTAGCTTAGTATCCATCATTGGTCTCCAGCGGGATGCATCCTTGAACCTCATCAATCCCATCCATCCCCTTGATCCTATGGCAAAGGACGTTTGGTGTTCGCGATCTTTTGATGCTTTTGGATTTTGTTTATCATTTGAGCTCCTATCATCGCAGCCAATCTTGCCATGATCCATCATATTATGGCGTGTTTGATTGGTCCTTAGGGAATATCTTGATCTTTTGTTTGATTGTGTGTCTTCTTGGTTTGTCCGCGTGAGTACCCACCAAGATCACGAGGTCTTATTTATCTTGGAATCGCTTTTGTGCTTGTGGTTATCTCAATACCTGGCCCGACCAAGGTCTTTGTGACCTTGGGGTGTTGGGATAGCCTTCTTGTCTGTTGTGTTTGTTTTATGCATTAGACACTAATTTGCCTTGGTTCCACATACCCTGGCACTTGGTGTCTTATGCTATAGCAAAAATCAGTGCTCCGAAGATGGAAAATTGCATTAGGATTTCATTTCATTCTCCATTCCATCATTTTACATATATCCCCCATCCTCTTATATATCACAATCCCCCCATCCATTCATCCTTCATCCTTATCTCACATCTCTATCCAACCACCATCCATTCCATTTCACCTGAATCATCTAATCATATCCTTGGTCTTGTTCCCAGTCTTGCTACCAACCTTGACCCATCATCATCATCATCATCCATTAGTATTCTTCCCTATCCTTTAGTGGTGTTTTGAGATGTATCCTTCCCTCATCAACAACACTTTCATCATCATCATCGGGAGGTATTCTTCCCTATCCTTTAGTGGTGTTTTGGGATGTATCCTTCCCTCATCAATACCACTTAGTGGGATGTATCCTTCCCTATCCTCGTGTTGTCTCGGGATCCTTCATTCCCTCATTGAAAACACTCCATCTATCATCAACCTATTTTGGCTTGTACCTTGACTAGGGCAACATCACCTTTTGTCCTAAAATCCATTTGTGCTTCATCCATCTCCATATCACTTACTCTCTTACCCATCACCTTGCATCATCTTCCTCATCTCCCTTGGCATCACATCATCTATTTCGAGAGCACACACGTGTTCTCTTCAACTCGCATGTCCTCTCAAGGGGGCATCCTCAATCCCTACTCTTCATCTTGACCCCCATCATCTTTCTTCCTAGTCATCCCTTTGATGACTGGGGCATCCTTCCCAATCTAACTATCTCCTTCTGGGCTCTATATTTTAATATTCTTTGAAATGATGCTACTTCGTAATACCATCTCAAAGAGGGGAAAAATGTAGAAATCCAAATTTGGACACTTAATTTATCCAAATTTATCACTTTTCATCTAGACATCTTCTTATCTAAGTTAATTAAGTAATATTACTATTATTTAATTAATATCCTTAATTCTGCCAAATCCCCCTCCTTAATCCCCTTCTCATCAAATAAATTAAATAAATATTACATTTATTTAATTCCTCACATGTCATTTTCATCTAATCCTAATCCATTTCCTAATCTTTTCATTAAGGATGTGCACATGCCTAATCCTTGATTAGGATGTATTTTTTCTCAACTTTTTACCCAAGTTGGCACCCAATCCTAAAATAATTGGCCTCGGTACTGTTAAAATTCAAAATCTAATTAGTACCCCATTCCAACTCTCCCCATCCCCGAGATTTTTTTAATTCCTTTTTATTCACCTGAACCCTCTCTCTTCCCCATGTGAATTTTTTAATTCACATTTTATTCTAGAATCCCCTTTTCCCATGCACAAGAATATTTGACTTGTCACATCAAGTCACATGTGACAAACTCCCACCTTGTGGGAACATTGTCTTATCCACCAGATTCTTCCAATCATTGTGAATTTTTAATTCACTTTTATTCACCCAAGATTCTTCCCATCTCCCAATGGACTTGGAAGGTACTTGTCCTTCCTCCACCTCATGTACCTCTCTTCCACCTCACCTCCACATCATCCTATCTTTATCCACTTCACCCTCCACATGTCAAGATGTGAGGGCTTGTGGGTTCTCAAAACACCATAGCCCTTCATCTTGACCTTGTTGGAGCAATCTTGACCGTTGAATTCTCTAGAGAATTCAAATTCTCCTATAAATACCCCCTCCTCAAGGGCATTTAGAAGACTTAGTCATTTTGCAACTACATGCTGCCATTTTGTGCACTCATCTAGCCTATAATTACATTCACTTGCATTTGCATCCAAGCACATAGTAAAGTCCTCCATTTTAGCCACATCAAGAGCCATCAAGGAGCACACATATCATTCCAAGCAAGGGCCAATCAAAGGGATATCAACAACAAGGAAAGTAAAACCATTTGTGTCTTATGTTATCCATTTTCCTTATTGTTTTGTCACTCTCTTTTGGCTAATCTTGAGGTGTCATTGGTCTTTTATCATTCACATTTTGAGTTATTTTATGCACTAGGATAGGATAAATTCCAAGGTATACACCAACAATGTTGGGGTTATCTTCTAAAGCTTTTCATAGCTATCCACTCCATTTTTTTGAATTTCTCTCTAGGTATATTTTATTCAATTTTTGGAATTTTCACACTTTGGTGAATTACTTGGACGTTTTAGATCTTGGAAACTTTTTGTTTACATGGGATGACTTGTGTTGTGTTGTATTACATTTATTTCCAACTTTTCTGTCCTATTTGGACATTTTAGTCATGTTTTTTTAGCATGTTGTCCATTTTTTGACATTATGGGCTTCCATTGTATGCGCTTCTCATTATGTAAATAAACTAAAATAAAGCGCCTTTGTCTTGTACATGATTATTGGGGATCTTGCACATCATCTTGTGCCTTATAGTACTTGCACTATGATATAAAGTTTCATGGGGGGTTGATGTTTGTCTTTTTTTCCATCATTCCTTTTTCAAGTGAGTGTCCCTTCTACGAAAACAATGGATCACGGTGATTCTTGCCTCGTGCGATTGTGCCTTTTGTTCAAGTACACCCTTTATATTTGATGGTACTTTCATGTTTTTACATCTAGATGCTCTTGGTTCTTCATGCACTACATTTTGGCATTCAATTTCAGTCTATTTGTCATGGCTCTCCCTTGTTAACATTATGGGGGGGTTTCTATTGTTGGTGTTAATGCTTCCTTGGTTTTTTGTTGGAATGAGCTACCTATCTAGTATTTGTTCCTATTAGAATAATCATGAATTAACTATTAATGAATTAATCTTTAGTTGATTATTAGTCTAATTTATTCTCGTGCACTTAAGCTAAACTTAGGAGTGTTTCATACTTTATTAGTTGAGCTAATTAGATCATTATGTCTCATCTCATGTGATGTTGAAACTTGTCATGATCTGATCCCTTTCTCATTTAGGGCTTTTCTCTTAATAAGCACTCAACCCTCATTGTAATTACTCTTGGAGAATATCTTGAGCTTTCATATCTTCTTGAGAGTCTCATTTCTATAGTTTTTTCTTGTTGAAGAATATTGCATATATTGTTTGTAAATCTCTTACGTAGGTGTATTTGTTTGTTGTTTGATCCTATGGCTCATGGTTTTGTGCTTTTTTTACAATCATAAAATGGTATCAGAGCATGGATTTAGTGAACCCCTTCTCAATTTATGAGATTTTCTTTCTTCAACAAAGGTTGCAGGCTTAAGATCTAAATCCCCTTTGCTCTTTTTGCAAATTTTGGAGGTGGAAATTTTTTTGGTGAATTTTGGCATGAAAAGAACCTGACCATTAGATTCAGAGTTATCGAGAAAGTCAAATTTGGCTTTTGTTTCACCTGATTTTGACTTCGAATGCCAGATCTACAAGGTTTTGAAGCAGTTGCTTTGTCTCTAGATCTAGAGGATAGTTGTATTTTTGGTGCATTTTGAGCCAAGATGGAGGTTTCCATTGCGCTTAGAAGGCCCAAAAACCTTAAGATCACTTGTCAAATTATCAAAATCTGAGTTGGGATTTTTTGAGCAATTTTTTCTGTGAGAGAGGTCATACGACCTCCCCAACACGTGTATCGCGGTAATTTTTTTTAAAATAAAAATTATATTTTTTCCTTGCATATATTTAAAAAAAAATCAAATTGAAAAAATATTACAAACCCTTTTGGGCACAAAGCGTAGGTTTTTAAATGTTTTTCTAAACAAACTTTATTAAAAAAAAGCCCACCCATTATGGGCCAGGGTACTGTTGCTTGCCATATTGGCAAATCGATGGCCCCTTGGGCCCTGCCACCACTGTGGGTAGGGTATCGCATGTGGTACTGCCCTACCACTTTGGCAGGCAACAATCCCCATGCAGGCCCACCACATTTATTATTATTATTTTTAAACAAAAAAATAATTACTATAAATTTTTTCTATTGTTTTAAAAAAAATCATTTTTTTTTTCAAAATAAGCCCAATTGGGAAAATGTAGCGATGGCCATCTGGCCATCGATTTTAGGCTCAAATTTTTGTTGCAACGGCCTTTTGTACATCAAATTTAATGCAATGACTGTGTGTTTTTCCCTTTGAGGGCAGTTTTCTTTTGGAGGCCATAACTTTTGTCCACAATGTTGAAATTGAGCAAATGAGATATCGTGAAAAAGAGGACTCAGAGTAATTTTTAGTGGTGTAGGTATTTTTTTGGAGATTTTTTCTTAGGTCCTTGTTATTTCTAGTTGAAGTTAGATCTTCTTTTCTAGAGTTTCCTTTAGTGTTTTCAACATAACTTTTGCATACGATGTCGAAAATCGGCAAACGTGATATCATTAGAAAGTCGGTTTCAAGATATTTGTAGTGGTGTAGGTGGTTTCTAGATTTAATTTTTGGTTTTTTTTAGAAATCCTTTTTCCACGTGTTGTCCTTTTTTTGACATTATGGGCTCCCATTGTATGAATTTTTCATTATGTAAACGCATTGAAATAAAGTGCCACAACAGGTGTATCTTTTATGGGATCTTGCCCATCACTTTGTGCCTAATTGTACTTGCACTATAATA
>VDFB02346363.1:0-32156 GCA_007258455.2 Sequoia sempervirens
TAGGCATGTGTGTCCAACTTCATTATAAACCCTGCTTTGTGATCCCCATCTGGAATGTTATCCTGCAATCCCATGAATTCTAAGAGTGCCTCATCATTTTCGAATGTATCAAGAACTGGTGGTCCTCATTGATCATAGTCATGATGAGTTGGGGATATACTATATGGCCAGAATCTCATGATTTTGGTGGTTTTATTTCAAAAGATAGGGTGCTAATCATGCAAAGAGTGGTATCCTCAAATAGCCTAGGTAAGTTAGTTAGGTGATCCTCATCATTTCTACTACTATAGACATCAGTTATATTAAATTTAAAGTTATCTATGACTCTACCTGTAGACACTGGTAAGCGTAGTTCTACTGTGGTCAGTTGAGGAGGATTATTAACCATTCTAACTAGTAGACTTTGGCCTCATATGGTTATACTTGGAGGGGTACATCCAAGGCCAAGATTTTTTATTGGTCATGTCTCTGGAATGATAGGTGTTATAAGCCCATTGTCATTTTGTCCCAATCTTTGATTTCTGTCATAGCCCATTGTGAGCATCATTTGAAAACCCTTGCTTATGTCATCTATTGGTAAGTCTGGTACTGGTCTTTCATCTTGATATAGCATATGAGATGGATCTACCTCAATAACCTCTTGGCCAAGGTCTCCCCAGCTTGTGAATTCGAAGTTATCTTCAAGAGATGTTTAAGATGTGGAAGCTTCATTTATTTGTGGACGTCCCTGTGATCTAGGAGATTGTGGTAACTCTCCTACCACAAAGGAATTATTAGGGAGCTTTTAGTTTCCACAGCCATTATCTTGGATGATAAGCTTGATGTTAGAGATGGTGGGAATGGTGAGAGTGGTGTCTCTATCACAGAAGTGGATGCAACAGTGGCAAGATCGATGTATGGTGTGGATGGGCCCTCATCATTTTTTGGTACTTGGGGGATTTTGTAATACTTTGCTTCAATATTTTTTCAATAGGAGAAGTGTTCAGGATCTCCATGGATGGTAACTTCTTTTCTATTATGTGTAAATTTCACACATTGATGGAAATTTGACGCTATTTCCTTCATTGTATGAATCCATGGATGTCCCAAAAGAATGTTATATGGTAAGTCAAGGTCCAGGACCTGACAAGTGTTTTCCATGAGAGCCGGCCCTACTTGAATAGGGAGTTTGATCATGCCTTGGGACACTCTTTCTTGATCGTCATATGCTCTTATTGTGATGCCCTTTCCTTTGTTAATAGAATCCTCTGGGATTTTCAATTGTTTGATGAGGTTGAGAGAACATATATTCAAACCCGCACCTCTATCCACCAAGACCCTTTTGAATTTTCTCTTATGTACTATGAATTCTAAGTGAAGTGCACGGCTGTGAGATGGTTGAGTGGGGAAATTCTAGTCAGAGAATGTGAGGAGATTAGGCATAATGATATTTCCAACCATAGCTTGGAATCGCTCTGCATCAAGGTCTGCGAGGACAGTGGATGAGGTCAACACTTCTTCAAGGATTTTCCTATGGGCAGATGATATTTTTAGCAACTCCATGATGAAGCACCATTAAATCTGCACAAACTCTAAAACCTCAAACATGGGTTAGTTGCATACAAATTCATCAAATGCTCTTATGAAATAACCTCTTATGCTTCAAAATGCAACAAATGACAAAAGAGATCAAAAAGACATTACAAAAACATAACAAGTACCTATTCCATATTGGATTGGTGTCAATGTGCCAATGACCCTTTCCCAATCCTTGCTAAAACTGAAATGATGCAATGCAATGGTGATGGGCAAAATTAGTTCTCAGTTTAAGAGAGTAACTTTGCATGAGAGTGTAGATGGGTTGATGAAGAATGAGGCCTTTCATTTATAGATTTTCAAGTTGGAAGAGAGCTCAAAATAGAGCAATGTGGGATAAAGATTGGACCAATGAGATGAGGCCACTTGTCACATTATGATAGGTTGAGGAATGTGCAAGTTTTGGCCAATGTGCCCAAGAGGGGGAGATTCAAATTTGAATTTGATGAAAGGATGAGTTAAATGTTAAGCTTGACTTGTGCAAGAGACATGTAAGAGCTTATTAATTGCTTTGTTGGATGTACATGCCAAATTGGGGGGAGATTCAAACTTGGAGAATATTCTCTTTTTATGCCAAGTTGAAAGAAAATGATGAATTTAATAAATCAATAAATTGGTTTATTGGTGCAAGTGGGAAAAGCTAGAGGATGTGATGGGTGGTTAGATTAGTTTAATCAGGATTAGATTAATATAGGATGGTGATTAGGGGTTTTGACCCATTTGACTTAGATTTAGGGATTTAAATTAAATCAAAGGGAGATGAAAGGTGATTTGAGATTTAATTAAATAAAGGTTTAATTTATTTAATCAAAGAGGGAATGATAGGCTTAAATTAAATAAAGTTAATTTATTCAATTTAAGTGAATAACCTTAGGAGATTGAATTAAATGAACTTGATTTACCTAATGAATAGATTTGATGAGCTTGATTAATTTAATGAGCGGATGAATATGAACTAAGTGCATAATGTTAATTTCATGTTTCTACATTATGATGCCTTGATTGATGGTTGGAGGGATGTTTTAGATGAGTGGTGGTAGCGAAGGTAGCCTCAAACCAAGAGGTGATACAGATGTTAATGGCAAGGGTGGGAGTGGTGGGAAAGTGAGTGGCATGCTCCCTTAAGGAAATGATGATGTTTGATCAAAATTTCCCCCTGGTCTATTGTGAGGTCGTAGCGAGAGAGGTTTGAGGGGTTGTGTGAAATGATGATGATGGGTCATTAGGATTATGAAAGGTGAGGGGGACATATGGGTGTGATGGATTTTGAACAACATTCATGTGATTTGCAAACATATCTATCCAAAAGTTTACCAATTGTGGATTCAAAATATTCATGTTTGGTAAAGTTGTTCTTGGTATATTCACATTTGGCATGTATGGATTTGGTGGGATAATGTTGTTTTGTTGAAGACTCATGCATTGAATATTAAGTTGATAGATTTGTAAGTTTGGACTTAGATTTAAATCTACATCGAAAAAGGTGTTCCAAAATTTAGATTGGGTATACTCACATTTGTTGTACCATTGAGGTTTGTAGGAGATAATGATCCCATGTATGGATTGTATAAATGTGAGTTTTAAAAATCAATTGGCATTGTAAGTCTTTGATAGTTTGGTTGACTTGCTTTACTCATGGAGAAAGTTTATATTCTATGTTATTATTGTGTTTTGACCTTGTTACAAAAGTGACCTCTAAGGTGTTTAGGACCAATGATGCGATGAAGGATGAAAGGGGTGAATGATATGGGTGTTGAATTTTTAGGAACTTTGGATCAATGCCAAACTTTAGGATTTTATTTTGATTGGTTTTGATTGGATAATGAACTTGTAAACCCTAAGATGTTAGATGTTATCTTAGGATGAACTTGTTCAAAGAGGTGATAATTTAACTAAGTGTGTGTGGAAGGATTCATCCAAACACACCTAACTAAACAAATGATTTTGATTTGGTTTAGGGATGTACCCAAGTCTAGATAATGATGTTTCCAAAGCTCTTTTTTGGGATGGAGATAATAAATGTTTGGGGTGGATGGAGTGTTTGATTTTAATCCTAAATGAACCTAAGGAGAACTTGTTTACAAGACCAAGATATTGAAGAACGTGCTTTTCTCTAAAAGTAGTTCAAAACCAAAAGACCAATGTTTGAATGAAAACCATATGACAAAAAGATTCCAAGCACATGTGTGGGGTCCAATTGTTCTTAGTTTTGCTTAGTGACTTCTTTTTACCACAAAAAATTCTTGATTAGGTTTTGAAACTAGATCTCTAATGTTTTAACCTCTTCTCATCCCACAAAGTGTATCATGTAGAAATCAAGGAAATCAAAGAAAAAATTACCTATTGCTTACTTTAGTAAGAGAAAATTGAGATAAAATTCAAGTGTCTAGAAACATCTAAGGATATGAATCCCAAGGGAAAGCAAGGGAACATGAATTCGTTCAAGGATATTTACTTCTCCTAAAGGGTTTAAGATTTGATTCTCATGTTAAAATGTTTGTTTTTGATCAAGCAATGTGTTATGATTTAAAGAACATGTACAACCCTATGGATATTTGAGACAATATTTGTTGAGTCCCCACTTGGACAAGTCCAACTACACTTACTTTTAGTGGATGGTTACATGATTGACCCCACTGGCTCCCCTCCATGACTCAACACTTTTTTCAGGGCAGCCAAGCATCAGTACCCATGAATCTCCCATGGCATACCTTCCATCTCTAATAAAAGTCGTAAAAGTGTGGGGCGGCTTTAGAACAACCGTTCTTGCACCAACAAATAGATAGGGATTTTGGCCTTTCTACAACAAGGGTTTTAATTTGGACTTTTCGTTCATAGGAGTTGACCCATCGAGGCGAAAGACCATTGCTGCCTTTCTCGTTGGAGCCAACCGCGTGATACTGGCCTTTGTTCTAGTACCCACTTTTATATCCTAGCTAGAAATACACTTGGCTTTAGTGTGTGACCAGTTGGGTTGTTCCCTTGGGTGAGTACTTTTTTCCCCAAGACAAGCCCTCTAAGATAAACAAAAGCGAGTAAACATATCCGTAACTCAATCGATCTTTGTTGAGAAACAAAGAAAGAATACACATAATAGGTTTACTCACACTCGCAAGATGTTTTGTTCAATTTTAATTCCAAAATGAAGTGTGGAGGAAATCACTTTATCCCAACCTAAGACTACCAAAAACTCTTTCGATTCTCAAGATCGTCGTGAGGCGTGAGAGAAGTGCATACATCTTTTCAATGGTGTTAGTTTGAGTAATCAATTACAAGACAAAGTAGCACATGTTCTTTTTAATCCAACAAAACAATAATGACTTCTTTTTATAGCACCAAAGGAAATGTGAAAATTTGTTTTGTTCAATTATTAAACCCTCAAACCAACTCTAGTAACTTTGTGTCCTATAGTTCATTTTAAGCCCTTTTGTATCAAGAAATTGAATTTTTCTTTTTAGAGCCCAAAATAAATTTAGTAGGTCCTAAAAGCTTGAAAGTGACAAATTCCTTAAAAGAAGGGATTATAATTTCTCCCCAAAGTGTTCAAAAACACTTGATACAATGATGTGATAATGCTTTTTCTTTGACTTCCATGCTCCATAATCCTTTAAAACCTGCAATACAAGCTCCAAATGTTAGATGAAATCAAGAGACAAGAATATATGACGGTTAGGTAAATAATTAAGCATAAAAACCCTAAAATTTAGACCAAGTTTCATTGTGATTTGACATTAGGTAAAAATTTGAAAACTTTAACTATATCAAACTTGAGAAAAAAAAACTATGCCATTAGATAGCTTATGAAATCCTAACCCATTTAAAAAAAAAAAACTCTGAAAAAGACCAAAAAATGACCAAGATACGACCATTTTAAGTTTGAGTGAAAAAGCAAGAAAGTCCATTGGCTCTGTCTGCATAGGTGTCACTATTTAGAGTTTGAAGTGGTACTATATGGTACCGTCAGAATTATAGCAGCACTATATAGCACCATTGGACTTGTGAGTGGCTCTGTATGGTGCCGCTAGACTATGAGCAATGCAATTTCTTGTATACACCAAAAAAAAACAAAAAAACATGAAATTTGATGAAAAAACGTGATTTAAATTTTAGTTTTCCCTCCTTCTAGTGCCAAATATAGAACCCCAATCCAATACCTACACAAATACAAGAAAAAAATACAATATTAGATCAAATGCAACCAAGAACAAGGATTCCCCATTAAATTCATTTGCAATGCTCAAATAGGAAAGACAATGAAGAAATGAACCAAGAAAGCAATGAAATCCTATTTTAAGATGCAAACTCTCAATCCCATGGGGGAATTGGTGCCAATTTGATGTGGAAATTGGCCCTTTCCCAACTCCTATGTAAGCTTTGATGAAGATTGGTGGATGATTGAAGCTCCTTGGTGAAATTTTGACATAATCTTGCTATGAAACCATGAAAATGATGAACTTTGCAATGAAATGGATAAAGTTAGCTCTCAATGTGAAGAGAGTAACTTTGCTCTAAGTTGTGGATGCAAAATACAAACAGAAGCCTTCTATAAAAGGAAGAACAAGGTGAAGGAATGAGAAATATGGATGAATGTAGGATCATTCAACATCCAATGGGAAAGTGCCACTTGTCAAGATGTGAATGGAGGAAGCTTGAGCACATTTTGGAGAATGTGCAAAGAGGGGGGAGATTCAAATTCAAAAGATGGCTTGAAGGATGAGGTGAAAGGTGAAGTTAATGTCACATGGCTCAAGAAAAGGACTTGTAAGAGATGTTAAATGCCATGTTTGAAGGACAAGACCTTTTGGGGGGAGATTTCAAATTTGAGGAATATTCCATCTTGGATGCTTTTTTGAATGAAAATAGATTATTTATAAATTAATTAAATTGATTTTCATGTGCAAGTTGCAAAATCTAGAGGATTTGATGGATTAAGACTAAGATTAATCAGGATTTGATTAATTTAAAGGAGATTAGTTGATTTGACCATTTGATTTAGATTTTTGGATTTAAATAAATCAAAATGAGAGTAATAATGATTTTAGACTTAATTAAATAAGATTTGATTTATTTAATTAAAGAGGATGGTGTTAGTTTTAAATCAAATAAAGATTAATTTATTTAATTTAAATGATATGACTTGAGAGATTAATTAAATAAATGAATTATTTAATTAAAAGAGGGACTATAGGATTAATTAAACAAAGTGATTTATTTAATTAATAGGAGATGATGACTTAATCAGATAAAAAATGATTTATTTAATTAAGAGATGAAATGTGATGAATTTAATTAAATAGAGATTATTTAATTAACTGATTAGCAGAGAGATGATTCAGGATGAACTGGTGTTAGTAAAATCAAGATCAGGTGAATGTACATTTTACGTGTCTACGCTAACTGTTGTCTTTCAACAAGATTTGAAAAGTGAGGGACAACCCTATGTGTTTTCCATCTTACAACTTTTTTTTTTTTGTATCTTGTGTTCCAAATGTATAATGATATTGAAATGGAATGTTTGTTGCAAGTAACAGTGGTTATAAAATATGAAGGTGAACTTCAATACACTGTGTTCTTACAGTCTGCATAACAGTAAGTGTTGTCTTTGAGGAAGAATTGAGAAGGTACGGACAACCCTCTGTGTTTTCCATCTTGCAACTTTTTTTTTGTTTTGTTTTTGTTTTTTGTTGTATGGAACTTTTGCTCAAGTGCAGTTATGAAATATGAAGGTGAACTTCAATGCATTGTCTTCTTACGGTGTGCATAACACTAACTATTGTCTTTGAACAATATTTGTAAGTTCTGGGACAGCCTAGTGTGTTTTCCATCTTGCAACAGTTATGTAAAATTTGTGTTTGAAACAAATGAATAGATAGTGAAGAAGAGTGTTTTGCTTAAAGTAAGGGGTGTCATAAAACAAGAAAATGAACTTGAAAACATTCTTTTGTTACAGTCTGGAAAAAATAAGAAGTGAACCACAACCCATTTTTTTTCCATGATGCATCTGTTATGTAAATTTTGTGTTGGAAACATATGAGTAGATATTGAAAAAGTGTGTTTTCCTCAAAGTAAGGGTTATGAACAAACAAGAAGGTGAACTTCAAAACATTCATTTCTTACAGCCTACATAAAATTAGACATAAGCCACAACCCACTATGTTTTCCATGATGCAACTGTTATGTAAATAATGTGTTGGAAACATATGAGCAGATATTGAAGAAGATTATTTTGCTAAAAGTAAGGGTTGTCAATAAACAAGAAGGTGAACTTCAAACCATTATTTTGTTACATTCTGCATCAAATAAGAAGTGAGTCACAACCCACTATGTTTTCCATCATGCAATTGATATGTGCATTTTGTGTTCCAAACATATAAACAAATATTGAAATGGAACATTTGGTGAAAGCTAGGGTTGTCATAAAAAAAGAGGGTGAACTTCAAAACATTGTTTTGTTAAATTGTACATAAAAAAAGGTGGTCATTCAACAAGAATTTAGAAGGGAGTCACAACCCAATGTGTTTTCCATCATGCAATTGTTATGCACATTTTTTGTTGGAAACATATGAAGAGATATTGAAATGGAATATTTTCTGAAACTAAGAGTTGTTAAAAATTATGAAGCTCAACTTCAATACATTGTTTTCTTACAGTGTGCATAATAGAAAGTGGTAGTTGCATGTGGTTACATTTGTAAGTAAGTTTGACATAAATAATAAGACTTGAGGTGGCATTTCCTACCATTATTTGACAGCATTTGACAGTTTGTAAAGAAATTTTACATGGCAACAAAAAGTGTCATGAAATCTGCAAGAACATAGTCTTATATTTTATTTAATTAAGAGCAGAAAACACTTTTGACCTGGAGCTATGGACTGGTGAGGTCACAAATGGGGGACCTCATCCCTAATATAAATTGTCAAAAATTAAACCCCAAAGGAATTGGAGCCTTGATGGCAAGATTAACAATACAACTTAACAATCGCACAATCGCACTCTTGGCAGAAGGCCATAGTCTTCAAGCATACCAAAGTACTGTAATTCCACACGATAATTGATCAAAAATTATAGGATCAAAGATAATGTAATTCCACACCATAATTATTCAATAATTACATGATCAAAGATAATGTAATTCCACACCTTAATTGTTCAATAATTGCATGATCAAAGATATTGAAATGTGCTTACATTTGTAAGTAAGATGACATACATAAGTAAGTTTTCATAACGAAGTAAGTGACATAGGATAGTGTGTTTTCCAGCACTGTAAGCAATGGAAGCATTTTATTTGTTCCCATCACATGGAAAAAGGAAATGCCATTTTTACTCAACCAACTAGTTATCAAAATTGAAAGTGGACTTGATAACATTTTTGGACCATATAAAATATAAAACATTTCATGAAATATGAAAGTGGACTTAAATGCATTTATGGAGTATCATAAATAATTACTGATCATAAGGAAATAACTAACAGGGGACAATTTCTTTTCCAAAACTACAATCAATGCAAGCACTTTATGTGTTCCAATCACATAGAAAAAGGAAATATGCTATTTCCACTCTACCTAATAGTCATTCTAAAAGTTGAAAGTGAACTTCATTTCTTTTTGGGAGCATACGAAATAAAGACTTTTTGAGAAGAAAATAACTGATAGGGGATAGTGTGTTTTCCAACACTGCAAGGAATGCAAGCATTTTATTTGTTCTGATCACATGGAAAAGGGAAATATGCCATCTCCACCCTAGCAAAGACTTGCTCTAAAAAATCAAAGTGGACTTCATTGCATTATTGGTCGTAACGAAAGAAATACTTATCATAGCAAAATAAGTGATAGGGGACTGTGTTTTCCAAGACTATAAACACTGCTAGCATTTTATTTGTTCCAATCACATGGAAAAAGGAAATATGCCATATACAGTCAATGAAATACTTGTTCTAAAAATTGAAAGTGGACTTCATTACATTCTTGATCGTAACGAAATGATTATAGGGCTATGAAAAGTCTGATATGAAATGGATAACAATTATGTGTTCCAATGACATGAAATTAGTATATATGTTTAGCATAATTGTTCAATAATAAAATAATTAGAGAGGCCCATGAAAAGTCATGTATCAAATGTATAACAACATAGTGTTGAAACATATGAAAATAGTATATCTTTACACCACAATTGTTCATGCAGACATCCAAATTTTACCACTTCCATATGGTCAAAGTTGTCTCCTTAATCATCCCTTTGCTCATTTAAATCATCCTCTTTGCCGGTATTAATTAGATTATTCATTTAATTAATATTTTGTATCTTGCATAAGGTTTCCCAAAGTATTTAATTTAATAAATACTTTTTCCCTCTTTCCTCTCTAAATTAAATAAATGCACGACTTTATTTAATTTAGTCATATTATCTTTTGGAATTTTAAATTTATTTTTCAATTCCTTATTTTCTCTCTCATTGTCACATCCTCCAACTTTTTCAAGTTGGTCTCTAATCCCTCTTAACAATCTAACCCTCTTTCTTAGTCATAATTAATTTATGATTAAGATGTGCACACCCCTAATCATCATTAAGGTCCCATCCTCCATAATTTTCCACTTGCCTCTAATGTGTCATTAACTAGTATAATCAAGTACTTGCATAACCTTAATCACTTAATTAGGTCATCCCTAATCCCCATATCATTTATGGAATGTGTCCTTAGTCAACTTTATTAACAGATTTCTCTTTTTGAACAAGGCACTCCATTCCCCATGTGAATTTTTAATTTACATTTAATCTCCCAATGCATTTAAAGGAATTTTAAATTCCTTCTCTCATCCCCATGAAAATATTTGAGGAATTTTTAATTCCCCACATGTCCTCTCACCCAAATGGGGACAAGTACCTCCTTTATGAGGAGATCTTGTCCAATCCCAAGGTAGTATGTACCACCTCCATGTCATGCACTATCCTTCCACTTCATGCACACATCACCCTTTTTAAGCCATATCACATGCCACATGTCAAGATGTGAGGGTTTGTGAGATCTCAACTCACCTTAGCCTTACATCTTGATCTTGGTGGCTCAATCTTGACCGTCCATTTCCCTAGAGAGTTCTAAAATCTCTATAAATACCCCCTCTTTTCTCTCATTTTGAGAGAGATCATTCATTGTAGCCAAACTCTTGCAAAAAAATTTTAGGAGCCATACTTAACCATTTTTCACACTTGCATCCGCTTTCATCCATTTTCATATCATCTCATACATTTACATCTTGTGTCATCCAAGGAGCATACAACACCAAAGATCGAAGGGCCAACCAAAAGGATCGATTCGAGACGAGGTAAAAGGTTCCATTTTATTTTGTATTGGATTCAACTAGGCTAATCTTGAAGTGTAGGGTGTCTTTTATTGTTATTTTGCACTCTTTTTTTTGTTGTTCATATTCTAACACCTAAATTCGCCCTATCACATTTTTGGCACGCCTGGTGGGACCCACAAACGGGTCTCTTGCTTTCACATTTGTTGTTTTTTTAATTTTTTGCAAGTACAAGTTACAGAGGGGCAGATTTGACCTTCCTAGGGTGGACCCGACCTACAGGGGTGGACCTGACCTGACAGACAGGCGGACCCGCCCTCCATAGGTGGACTTGACCTTTTTCAGGGGTGGACCTACCCTCCATAGACCTGAAAAGTTGTTTTTGGAAAACTTTTCATGGAGGGGCAGACCTAACCTGACAGACAACCGGATTTTCCCTAGACAGCATTTTCCAAAAGGTAAAATTTCACTTTTTAGCAATCTTTTTGGCTATTTAAGGGTTTTTAACCCCTAATTTAGGAACATAGTTTAACTAGGATGGGTCAATCAACTTTGTTTGCCATGTTTTTGGGTGAGCTATTTGATGTATCCAATCCCCTTGCGTCATTCGGCGATCCTGGGTGATGAGAAATCGTAGCTTACCACGTCCTTTGAGTCCACCCCTTTTATTTTTCTTAGCCGGACCTGCTTGGAGATTTCATCACCCCAAGGGATGATTCCAACCACACGTACCGATGGGGTATATAAAGGGGGGAGAGTGAAAGCTATACCTCAATCCAACCGTGTTGTAATTGGCGAAGCATTGGGATGATGTGAAGAGTTGGTCTGAGCCTTTAAGGTTCCCGACTCACGCTTGTAACAGGTTGGTGTTCACGGTTTGGGCCTCACGTACCGGGTGTATATTAAGGACTCCCTAGTGACCATTTTCATCCTAGATTAGAGGACTTTGTTGACCATACCTTCTCTACTAGACTTAAGCTTGTGATTGTCTGAATGGTCTTCTTTGTGCGAAACCAGTGATTGTCTAATTTATTTCACTCAGCCATATCCTTTTGATTGATGATTGTTGTGTTTTGAGTCCTTTTCCTTAGCCTTTTTGTCAAAAGTCAAGTTAAACCTATAGATAGCTGAATTTTCCCTCCTCTATAAAAAACATTTCTCCTTGGGAAGACCTGACCCATCTAGGGGCGGACTTGACCTATAAACCAGTCCTTTGGAGCTTGTCCTGAAAAAATTTGACCAACTTTTGTTTCTTGGGTGGACCTGACCTATCTAGGGGCAGATCTGACCTGTTGACCCACCCCTTTCAGGCCAGTTTTGACAAAATTTGACTAATTTTTGCTCCTTGGGTGGACCTAACCCATCTAGGGGCAGACTTGACCTATTGACCTACCCCTTTCAGGCCTATTTTGACCAAATTTGACTAATTTTTGCTCCTTGGGCAGACTTGACCTGTTGACCTACCTCTTTGAGGCCTATTTTGACCAAATTTGAACATCTTTTGTTCCTTGGGCAGACTTTCCCTTCACAAGGGCGGACCTGACCCTTGACCGGTCGACCTTTTCATTCACTTTGTCATTTAGGACCTTGATTTCATCGTCTCGATCACTCGTCTCCCCGTTTCGAACATCCGTACACCCATTTCAGGAATCCATTCGCCATCCTAAACATTCATCCCCCCAGCTCATGCATTTGTTCACCCATTCAGAGTCCTCATTTACCCATTTCGAACCCACATTCTGATTATCGTTTCCATGTTTCGGACCATCGGCATCCCATTGAAACCTCGTTAGAGTGGTTATCCAAATTGACCTAGGTGTTCATCTCTAATCGTCATCCATCAAAACCAACTTCAGATTGTCATCCATCCTAAGTCAATCGTCCTTGTTGGCCCAATCAATCCACTTCTATCTCAAGTTGGATTTTTTGTCATTATCATACATCTTTAATCGATTAATCAACACCTAGTGTTACCAAGGATCACTCTTGAACTTGGTTTCAGATTCTGATCACTATCATTCATCCTAATCAATCATCAATCCAAATCAAATTGTTATATCATCCAATTCAGATCGACTCATTATCTACCAATCTACCCAATCCACTTGGGTCAAATCGAATCAATCCCATCAAGCCACATCCTCATTGATAAATTAATCATCAAAATCAAATCAATCTTATCAAGCCACATCCTCATTGGCTAATCAATCATCAAATCAAATTGATCCTTTCATCGCCAAGGTCATTCTAGCATCCTAGTCTATCATATCATCTTGCATGCCTGTTTAGACCTGGTCACAAATGAGAAAAATGGCCAAACAACAATCCCAACCAAACATCTGTCAAGACTCGAACAATGCAGCTAATGCCTCACAAGACCCCAATAACAATGCGAAACATCCCTTGAGATCCACACAATGGAACATCATTACAATCCAATATTGATGGTCAAAACACATCACCCCCCGAGGATGAAAATATGGTCATTCAACCCGAAATTACATTTGAGTAACACTTTAGTAACCCGGTCAATGTGCAAATGACAGATTGCCTTCTTGAAAAACATGGCAAAGAAATCTTGGCTCACTTAATTGACAAGGGTGTCAAACTGCCATCAGGTATCAACCTATCCAAGTATGGCGGTTCCACACCTAATATACCCCAAGGTTCACACAACGCACTAGGTAGTTCATACGTCCCCAATATTCCTCCCATAGAAGGTTGGCATCAACCTGAATTCGAAACAGTCATTCTATATCCCGTTAGCAATCCCTCACATCTCACAATCTTATTCATAGGGGCTCCCCAAACCACTGATCCCAATGATCCTTTTTCCTTTGGCATGCCACAAAATGTCCCGCAACCACAACCAATAATGCTACCGGCACCACCCCCTTCAAATCCACCTCTTGTCAACACTAGGGGCATCCCTTTCACTACATTACCTCCACCTTCTGAGACCATAAACCTTCCATCGCCTTCATATGCATCTTCATAGCCTCGCCAATCTAATCTACCACCTCCGAATGTCCCCTTCGGTACCCAACAACCTCCCTTGCAAAACCCCCTACGTTATCTCACTTGCCCCAACAACAGCAAACACTATTTTCCTCGCAACAACCACCATACCAACCATAAAGCAATCTATTCTGACCCCCCACTTGGACCATATCCCCCTTCCTCGCATCCATCCTACGACTGTGAGCTCAAACACAATACATCTTGTCTTGGCCCACGCAACATCTCACATCACATCAACAACCACCACAACATCATTATTACCAACAGCAGTCCCAACAGCAACCACCTTATGCGGCCTCCCAACAATCACAGCAATACCCCCAGTATCAACAGGTCAATCCGCAACATCACATCCAAGCTCCTCAATAGCCTACCTCACATTTTTATCAAATGAATCCATATTATACCTCTCAACAACAACCCACGTATCAACAAAATCCCCTAACATACCAACAAGGGATGTCATCACTCCACCATCCAAACCCATACCTCAACAATCTGACACTCTCTCAGCAGGATCCTTTATCGTCTTACCATCTATATCTATCCAACTTGCCACCAGTCAACTTAGATTTGCTAGAAATTAAAGCCGCTCTGAAAGATCTTCATGCAAGGACTGGCAAACAATCATTCAAATTTGAGGACATATGCCCATATCCATTTGATCCCTCCATCTTGTTGATCCCCTTCCCTAAGCATTTTAAAATACCAAAATTTGATAGATACAGGGGGAACAAAGATCCTAAGGCCCACTTGCAAGAGTTCTACTCCTAGTGTCAGGAAGTTATGCACAACGACAATTATCTCTTGCACCTATTTCCACGGAGCCTGACAGGCATTTCCCTAGAGTGGCTCATGACCCTCGAAAGAGGGTCCATAAAATCTTTTGCGGACCTATCAGAAAAGTTTGTCTCCTACTCCTTCAATTTGGAGGACACTGACACCTTAGATCTCCTCAAAGAGAAACAATGTGAGGGAGAAACCTTTGCTAGCTATCTTCAAAGGTGGTGTGTGTTGGCAAGCCGAATGAATACCCCTCTAAAGGAAAAGGACATGGTCACCCTCTTCATGGAGAACTCTCATCTTGACATGGCTCATAACTTTAGGTTACATTGTGTCACCACTTTCGTGGAGCTAGTGGAAAAGGGACCTATCCTTGAATGTGCCCTTGTTGCCAAAGGGCATATCAAAATACATAGCCATGATAAAGAAAGGTCATTTGGAGATAAGCCATGTTTTTGGAACAAGAACAAGAATGCAGTGAATGATGGCGTGACTAATACTAAACACGTCCAAGTGGCTAATACATCCTAGAGACAACAACCATCCATACCTAACGCCATATATGTACCATAGGGGGCACCTCGTCCTCCTCAACAGTCAAATCAGAATAGCCAGGGGAACACTAAACGTCAGTAAGCTCAATTAGGAGAACCCTTGAGTGTTGTCTTCAATAAGTTGTTACGAATCAACTATCCAATCACATATCCTGTCACCAAGCCACTTGATGAATCCAAACCCAAGCCTACATGGTTTAGGGAAAATGAATATTGTGAGTTCCACAAAATCAAAGGACACTCTTTAAATAAGTGTCAAGGTCTAAAAAACTATGTCCAAGATCTTATTGATCGAGGAGATATCAAAGTTGACACCAGTCAAGCTTCGTCGTCCAATGCTCAATTGCAGATATATCAAAATCCCTTTCCAAACCATAATCAAGGTGCGAGCACCTCCAACAACAATCCCCAAGACAATAGCACAAATAACATAAGCTATAAGAATTTCCCCCTCAATGACAAGGGTGTTATCCATTACATTGAGTAGGTAGAACCCCGTGTATCTATGATACATGTCAAAGCCAAAGACCCTCAGTGTGTTGTGACTACACGACAAGCCTGCATCACTGTCCCTGCAGCCTCCGCAGCCACCCAATCAACTCATGTAAGCTCTCAATACAACATCCTTGATCACTTAGGAAAGACCCCTGCTCATATCTCCATTTTGGATTTGTATAAGTCTTCTCCTGTACATCAAGAAATCCTCAACAGAGCCCTATAGGAAACCCATGCCTAATGACATTGATCCTACATGATTCCAAGCTTTGGTAGGACACCTGGCTTTATCTTATCAGTTGCACTTCAACCAAAATAACATGCCAAACATCGATGTCAATCATAATCGCCCCTTGCATATCAAAGTCATGGTCGCCCATCATAAAATAAAAAGGGTCTTGGTAGATAATGGCTCTGCCCTCAATCTGTGTACTCTGAAATTCATAAAACAGGTGGGGTATACTCAAGCAGATTTAAGTAATTAGATCATCACGATCAAGGCCTATGATAATGCAGAAAGGAATTCAGAGGGAATTATTAGCCTTCCTATCTAAGTGAGACTTGTGGTTCAGTACACTACCTGTCATGTCCTTGATCTGGACTTTCCATATAATCTCCTCCTTGGTCGCCCATGGCTCCATGCTATGCAAGTCATTGCCTCCACATACCATCAGTGCCTAAAATTCCAAGTCAATGGACAAGAAGTCACCATCTATGCTGACCCCCAACCATTTGAATATTGCCACGCTTTAGAAGCATCATTTCCCCATTTACATTATTGTCCCGAGGTTGAAATGGGGTCATCTCAGTCATCATCCGCTAATCCACCCTCCACCACAAAACCACTCCATCTTCCACCACTGATCCTACAGTCACAAAAGTCCAGATCATTGATAAAGGGTGTGGTGAATATGAAATGCATACTGCTTTTAATGTAGCAACCATGCCACCGTCACCACACAAGTATGGTCAACCTTCACATGCTACTCCAAAGGAAGACAAGACTGTCACCTTCAGTGGTAGAAACATCCCTACCACCACTTTCAGGTCCCCTAGTATCAAGATAGATGCACCAGAAGAAGATATAAGTCAATGGGTATACTGAGAAGAACACCAACCAGATCCCCCTCTAAAGGAATATTTTCAAGAAGCATATCCTTGGTCAGCTAGGTTTGCAAAAAAGTATAACTACCAAGGTAGGGGCCTAAGTAAAGAAGAACAGGGGCGGTTGCAACCTATTGATACATCAAAGCTACCAAAGAACATAGGCATCGGATACAATAAATAGAAGAAAGGACCTACAACATTGACTAATACCTCCAATAGTTTTGTCGTGGACAATGGCTCATTAGAAGACATACCCGGAGGAATCCATCATACATGCATACGATGACGTTGATCACATTGACCTATCATCCATGTTCGAATGCCTATCCGTCTACCATTAGCCTATCCCTTTGTCACCCTGAGCTTATTGATTGGGACCTACGAAATAGCACACCTATCAATATGTTTGCGGATACATATGTCAACCTCATGGGATTGGGGGAGGATGAACACTCCAGTCATAAAAAAAAGAATAAGAAAATTAAAAAGCGGTCATCTAGTGAAAACCTCCCCAAGGCACTTCCTGACCTTGAAAAAGTAAAAATAAAGGACGCATTCGATGGAAAAAACCTCAAAGAGGTGCTGGAAGATGGAGATGTTCATCTTCCCCTTGTGGAAACTCAGTTATATGCTTGATCATCCATTCTAATTGAAGAGACTCAAGAAGTTAATATGGGTACTGCTGAAAATCCTAAGATCACATATGTAGCTAAGTCACTCTCATAGCAAGAGTATTTGGTCATCATGCAACTACTCCAAGAGGGAATCACTAACTTTGCTTGGTCATATTCATACATGCCAGGTTTAGACCCCACCTTAGTGGTTCATCATCTAGACATTCACCTAGATGCCAAGCCTGTCAAACAGAAGCTCCGCAAGATGCATCCATAGGTAGCATTGTTAGTCAAGAAGGAATTGGAGAAGTTACTAGATGCATGTTTTATCAGACCAATTGACTACTATGAATGGATCTCCAATATAGTACCAGTTGCCAAACCAAATGGAGACATTCAGATCTGCATAGACTTCAGGGATCTTAACAAGGCCTTCCTAAAAGATGACTTCCCTCTGCCTAACATTGACATGTTGGTCGACCTCACACCAGGACATGAGATGCTATCCCTTATGGATGGCTTCTCTGGTTATAATCAAATTTGAATTGCACCTAAGGACCAACACAAGACCACCTTCACAACACCTTGGGGTACTTTATGTTACAATGTTATGCCCTTTGGTCTCAAAAATGCGGGGGCAACATATCAAAGGGCAATGACGGTCATCTTCCATGACCTCATCCATATTATCATGGAGGATTATGTTGACGACTTGTTAGGGAAATCCAGAACATGAGCAGAACATCCTACCATCCTAAAAAATATCTTTGAATGGTTGGAGCATTACAAGTTACGGCTAAATCCAAAAAAGTGTGTCTTCAGTTCACGTCAGGAAAGTTGTTGGGTTTCATAGTCTCTCGAAGGGGTATTGAGGTTGATCCCGCCAAGGTGAAGGCTATTCTGGACATGCCACCACCACACAATCTGAAATAGTTAAGAAGCCTCCAAGGGAAGATGCAATCCATCTGTCGGTTCATAGCCCAGCTGCGGATAAGTGTCATCCATTCACTCATCTCTTGAAGAAAGACTCCACCTTGATGGAACCAACAGTGTCAAACAGGTTTCGATAAGATCAAAGAATACTTAGCTCATCCTCCAATCTTGATGCCACCTATTCCGAAACCACATTAGAGTAATAAGTTATTATGCTTAATTAATTACATCACATTTGATTAATTAATTAAGTCACTTATTCCTCTTTATTACTTAAGCTAAACTTAGGCACATTTATTAATTTATTAATTATTAAGTGTGCACACTAGGGTTTCATTTAGGGTTTCCCTTTTTAGGGTTTCTTGATCTCCTTCATAAGGATTGATCACATTGTAATAATTGATTCTCTTAATGCATTTTTACTGAGAGGTTTATAGAGAACATATTTTGGTTCTTCATATCTTTTGCATGTGACAGGTATCCATCTTGCATGTAGGTGATCTTGGATTCTAACATGGTATCAGAGCTCCAGACCTGCAGCTGCTTGTTCGTGATATGAAGATATGGCCTCTTCGTGAGTTTTGGGTGCAAGGGTTTCCACATGCAATTTTTTGATTGAATCTGGGGGTAGCCTAATTTTCGTGCATTTTGGGACAAAACGGACCTCACCATTGAGTCCGCAACGCCCAAAAACCCCCATTTTCATATAAAATTTGTCTATTTTGGTGCAAGTTGGTCGGGAGGCAAAATTTTTTTGTCTGGGGGCCGTATGGCCTCCCCAGCACGCAGATCGATGCACAAAAATCGAAAAAAATGTCGAAAAAAGGCTCTTCTCGGACTTCGCGCCGGCGCCTCCAGTAGTAATGAGTTCCGCCACCCGGCGGCGGCCGGCCGGCCACCATACTGCCGCCGCCGCCCCACTGCACCGCTCATCCGCCGCCTCCATCCAGCATTTCCAGGCTCCGGCCGCTTTCCCCCGGTCACATGGAGGACCAGCTCCTCGCTGCTCTTCGCGAGGCCAGTCGGTCATATCCGCGGCGCCGGCAGCTAGCCCCTCCGCCGAAGAATAGTCCTAAACATGCAGAGAATATTCCAATAACGCGCCGAGAATATTAGGGCTCTTTTGGCATATTCCGACAGCCGTAATTTTTTTTGGGGGGAGATTTTTTGCTGCGACGGCGACGGCCGTCAAATTTAAGCTTTTGAACGGGTGACGTCAGCATGACGTCATCTGCCGTACGGCCTCTTTGCCCCCTCCTAACCCTAGTTTTTCCTAAAAGAGCAATTTTTTTCTTTTGGCTATAACTTGGGCATACGGTATTGAAATCGGGCAAATGAGATATCACCAGAAAGCTGGTTCCAGAGTGCTGTTTATTTTTCAGTATTTTACTGTTTTTCTGCATTTATTGCTGTTTGAAGTCAGATGTATATTTTATGCTTCGAGCTCATAACTTTTTGCCACAATCTCCATTTTTTGCCTCGTTTGAAGCGTCAGAAAGGTATTGAGGAGCTCTAGGTTGCTGTCCATGCACTTTTTCTGTATCTATCCCAAGTTTATCAATTAGTCCAGATTTGGCCCGATGGGTTGTTTGGCGATTACTTGGATGTTTTGGCAGTTGGGAGAGTGCATCTTGCATCTTTGCACTTCATTTTCATAATACATCATTCAATAATTGCTTGCTGCTTCATAGATTCCGAGTTGTTCCCGTTTGGAGTTTTTGAGTGTTCGTGGCATCGGGTTTTCTTTGCTTTATCATGATTCCTTGACAATGTGACTCTCATCCGGTTTCAGTAGTATACGAAGAATATTTCCCTGCTTGCCTATATCAAGTTCCAGTGTTACTCTACGAGTTCTTCCAGTGCTTCTTTGCAGCATGTTATCTCATTGTAAGGGGGGTTTTGTCCCACTGGGTTTTTCCTTCTCTTACTTCTTTAATTTGTAAATGGGTACCTGATCAGGCCTCGTTGCCGGGACCCATCTTTGCTTTCATGCATCCTATTCTAGTGTTTTAGCTTCTTCCTAAGTTCATCTTAAGGGGGGGTGTTAGAGTAATAAGTTATTATGCTTAATTAATTACATCACATTTGATTAATTAATTAAGTCACTTATTCCTCTTTATTTAAGCTACTTAGGCACATTTATTAATTAATTATTAATTATTAAGTGCACACTAGGGTTTCATTTAGGGTTTCCCTTTTTAGGGTTTCTTGATCTCCTTCATAAGGATTGATCACATTGTAATAATTGATTCTCTTAATGCATTTTTTACAGAGAGGTTTATAGAGAACATATTTTGGTTCTTCATATCTTTTGCATGTGATAGGTATCCATCTTGCATGTAGGTGATCTTGGATTCTAACAAACCCTCCTGCTATATATCTTTGCCACTTCAGTCACGCTGGGGTAATTGTTGGCACAACATGATGAATCATCGAAAGAGAGGCAGATCTACTACATGAGTCAGACATTGGTCGGCTATGAATTAAACTACTCTCCCATGGAAAAGGCCTACCTCGCACTAGTCTTCATCACACAGAAACTCTAGCATTACATGCTCAGCCATCTAGTCAAATTAATTGCTAAAATTGATCCACTGAAGTATTTGTTATCTAGAACCACTCTGATTGGCCACATGGCCAAGTGGGTCACGCTCCTAAGCAAATTTGACATAGAGTATGTGGAGCAGAAAGCCATAAAGGGACAAGTCATAGCTGATTAGTTGGCCGAGGCACCATTAGTAGATGCTTACCCTCTGGACACTGAATTTCTAGATGAAGAAGTTTACACAGTTACAGAAGCACCAGCTTGGACACTGTATTTTGATGGCTCATACACTCATAATGGATCAGGCGCAGGGATTTTATTAGTTACCCCTCAAGGTGACTACATTCCAAAATCATTCAAGATAGCATTCCCATGTACCAACAACATCGCAGAGTATGAAGCCCTCCTCATCGGCCTCTGAATTGCAAAATAGTGGCTTATAACTCACTTGAAATTCTTTGGTGATTCATTATTAGTCATCAAGCAAGTTAATGATGAATTCCTCACAAAGGATGATAAGTTGTTACCCTAAAACCACATGGTGAATGATTTCAAGAAATATTTCACCTTCATACAATTTGACCAAATTCCTCAGGTACAAAATAAAGTAGTAGATGCAATGGCCACTATTGGTTCCCTGATTGACATGCCTAAGGACTGAACGGAATGTGAGTTCCTTTTCAAACAACTTTTAATCCCAGCGTATGATTTTCCTGAGACTGATATGGTGTACGATATCGTAGGTCCCGCATCCCCCTGGTATCATGACATATATACCTATCTCTATGATAATATCCTACCTCCAAACCTCACATGGAACCAACAAAAATCCTTTATTCAACGTTCAGCCCGTTACATTATCATTGGTGATACACTTTATCATTGTGGGTATGATGGGATCCTCCTTAGGTGTCTAAATGAGACTGAAGTTTGCACGACACTAACGGAGGTACATGGTGGTGTTTGTGGAGCTCACTCAAATGGTATGGCCCTGGCCAAAAGGATTCTATGAGCTAGATATTATTGGCCTACACTAGAGCATGATGCTTGTGAATTTGTGAAGTGTCTTCCATGCCAACAACATGCAGATTTAATTCACACTCCAGCACAGGATCTTTAGCTCCTCCTAGCACCATGGCCCTTCTCTCAATGGAGTTTCAACTTGATTGGCAAGATTTACCCACCATCATCTGACGGCCATACATTCATAATCACTAAGACTAAATACTTCACTAAGTGGGTGGAGGCAATGCCGCTCTCACAGATCATCGGTATTCAGATCTCAAAGTTCATCCTTTACCATATTCTCTGTAGATATGGTATCCCATCCACCATCCTTTCCGATAATGGAAACCAAGCCATGAAACACCTCTACGACACCTTTCACATCCAGCATCGTTGGTCAATGCCTTATTACCCCCAGGGTAATGGTTAGGCAGAAGCAACCAACAAGACCCTCATCTGCATCGTCAAAAAGGTTGTCAATAACATCGGTCGAGATTGGCACCTCCATATTCATCCCGCCCTCTAGGAATATCACACCTCCATCTGCACCCCTATAGGGGCCACTCCCTATTCTTTAGTCTATGGCACCGAAGCCATCTTTCCAATTGAAGTTGAGATCCCATCACTGAGAATTTCCCTAAAAAATCTTATCAGTGAGGAGGATGCTCGTGTTGCACGACTTGCACAACTAGAGTTACTTGATGAAAGAAAAATCAAAGCTTACGATCACCTGCAAGCATACTAGAACCGCCTGAAGCATCACTACAACAAGAAGGTTTTCCCTCGATAGTTTCAGGTGGGTGATCTTGTCCTCAAAGAGAATCAGCGTACTCAGCAAGATCAAGACAAGAAAGGAAAATTTGAGCCAAACTGGTTGGGGCCTTATATCATAGCCGCCAAATATGGATATGGGGTATATAGGTTGACTACTCTTGAAGGAGAGCCCATTGATGAACCCATCAACATCATGCATCTGAAAAAGTTCTACGCCTAAGTCCACTTGGTAACCCAATCTATCAGAAAAATTTAAAAAAAAAATCAGAAAAATCCAAAAATCCAAAAATAGTAAAGAGAAATAAGTTTGTCCTATGGTTAAAACCACTTTTTGGTGGCGCCTTGGATAAGCATGGATGGTGAAAACCTGGTAACAGCATCATCCGTAGATGGCTTAATCATTATCTACCTGGCATCCTAGTTATTTTATGCTTTCATCTGCACTATCGTCCTCACCCATCCCATCCTTGGCCGCTTGGTATATTTTGATTGAGCGTTGGACGACCCATCTAGCCTATCCCCCATCCTGAGCTTTTCAGTATCCCACTTTGAGCTTATGTCATTCATCTCCTCATCGGTCAGTTTGTGTCATCACATAGGATCATCCATCGTGTCGGTCTTCATCTAGATCTCGTCCTATCGCGTCACCAGTCGAACTATGTTGCCCCTGCGTTGTCACGTAGGAAAGGCTGATCATTTGATCTGCCCCCGGGGTATTCTGACCATCACGCGTTGGTCGTCTATCATCTGCCTTCATCATCCTCTTTTTGTTTTATCCATGGTCTTCTCATGAACTACGAGGGCTCTACACTTTCACGTAGGCAAGGCTAATCTTTGATCGGCCCCCGAGCCCCTAGGTCTGTAGGGTATGTCAGTCTGTGTCCTGGCTCGTTATTCTCAAATAAAATCCCCTATTATCAGAAGATTTGGTTAGTGAAAAACATCTGGCATCAAACTGGGTCATTCTAGCTTAGTATCCATCATCGGTCTCAACATGATGCATCCTTCCTAGTAGACCTCATCAATCCCATCCATCCCCTTGATCCTATGGCAAAGGACGTTTGAAATTGATTATGATCTTTTGATATTTTGGATTTTGTTTATCATTTGAGCTCCCTATCATCACTTGTCATGGTCGCCTTGATCCATCATATCATGGTGTGCTTTGACTAGTCAACATAGGGGTGTATCTTGATCTTTTCTTTGTCTTCTCAGTTGTCCCACGTAGTACCCACCAAGATCTATGAGGTCTTATGTTACACTGGAGCATCCTTGTGTGCTTGTGGTTATCCCAATACCTGGCCCGACCAAGGTCCTCGTGACTTTGGGGTGTTGGGATAGTCTTCTTGTTTGATGTGTTTGTTTTATGCATTAGACACTAACCTGCCTTGGTTCTTCATACCTTGGCATCTTGTGTCTTATGCTATAGCAAAAATCAGTGCTTCGAAGATGGCAACTCATATTAGGATTGCATGTCATCATCTGTTGCATTGCATTCACCCTATGATTTTGGTTGTGCAAATACTTTATCCCGCTCTCTCCCATTCTTCTCAAGATACTAAAAGTTTTTGACAGGTGACAAATTACACCCATTTTTCACAATCACTACATCCCCATCTTCCATTATCATGTCAGTTCTTATTGACGCTTATGACCATGTGTTATTTCCTTTCATTATTAATTCACTATAAATTACAAGAGCATTATCACATATTAGGTTCATTCTAATAACCACACATACATCACCACCTGCATCACAGCATGTTAGAACCACACATACATCGTCACCTACATCACAAAGTGTCAGACTCATAATACATCACATCTTGCATATATAAAATATTCATACATAATCCATCATACACATACATACATGTCAATAAATAAACTAGGCATCCATACACATAAGTCATCATAGATATAACATATGCATACATCATATCACCATGTGAATATCTGCATTAATAAAATCATCCATATCACACAAGTACATAAACCCAATCATCCATTGTCATATCATAAACAAGTGCATAAATAAATCAACTCATACATCCACATAGGCATAAAGTATCATATACTCATACATCCACATAGGCATGAAGTATCATATACTCATACATCCACATAAGCATGTAGTATCATAAACATGTGCATAAAAAAACCAAAGTATCCATCTACATGAGTAGGAAATATCATATACATGTGCATACATAAACTGAATCATCCATCACAAAAACATACTGCATAATGTCAACAAAGACTGTCCCATATCATAATCAAAATAATACAATGTACATCATATATCCATCATACATCAAAATCTATCATTTATCTATCACATAGCCCTCATACATCATCAAATAAGGTACAAAATCCAAAGATGTAGAGCATCTTTGATCCCTATCGATAAGTACTACACGCTCCACCCTGCATCTATCAAAAACTGGTATCCTGTCATCTCTCGAATGAGCTACCCACATCTGATCTCTGTGGTGAATCAGGTACTGATCTCCTACCTGGGGTCATACCTAGTGAATCACTATAACCTCAGGTCTGGGTCCCCAACGACTGAGATGGCACTGGCATCTGTGGTCTTTGTCAAACATACTGGAATAGCCATTGTGTCGAGTCGAGAAATGCATGGTAATACGCGGCCATCCAAAATCCTGCCTCCCTTGCATTCTCCTCTCGCTCAGCAATCTGAACCCGAGCGAAATTCCGCTCTTGACAATATCTATCCCGATCTCTCGTGATCAATCTCCTCTCCTGCTCCCAAGCCTCCTAGGATAGTCGTAACTGTGCCATCTCTTCCTGAACCCGATCTCTCATCTCCTCGGCAGCCACTACCCTAGACACTACTGCATCCCTCTCTCCTTGTAACCCCTGTGTATCTATCCCTATCACATCACTGACCTGCACTGACTACCCATTGAGCCACTGTTGCGTCTCGCTCTCTTTGTAATGTCTACATCTGTACAACATCTCTCTCTCTCTGTGGTATGTGCCCAAGCCTCTATTGCATCCTTGTCCCTTTGAAGTGCCTACAGTCTCAACTCGGCAGAATCTCGCTCTCGCCGAAGACCTGACACCTGTGATACCACTCCATCCCTCTCTCTCCAGAGAAACTGAACCTCTGACTCTGCCACCTACCGCTCACTCTCGGCCACCTGAGTGCGTGCCTGTAACACATCCCTATCTACCTCTAAGGCCTACATCTATCCCTATGCCACATCTCTCTCTGACCGCAACATCTGCATCTCTCTCCTCGTCTCCTCCTCTCTCTGCTGCATCAACCCCATGTACCCAACTATCTGCTCTAAATAGTCCACTCTGTCCCTGAGCTCAGCCCGCTCCCAGTGCCAATCTGCCCTCTCTCTCCACAACTGCTCTAGCTGTCTCTGTAGACCCTCTGTATCTCTGACAGTCCCTATCCCAGTCTCTAATGGCTCCTACCCTGTCACCCCTCCAATAGTTTATCGTATCGCCACCTTTGCCACCAAACGGTCTCACTCTCATCTAGCTACATCTCCCTCATGCTCCCTAGCCACCTCTGCTCGCAATCTCTCTATCTCTGCTCGCAGGTCAACTGCCTCATCCTATGCCTCATCTCTCTCTCTCATCAATCTCCTCTCCACGTCGGACACCAATGCGGCTAGGACTATGTAATCTCTCTCACCCTAGGCGAATCATGCATGTAGCTCTCTCAACGCTCCCTCTAATATAATCCGCTCTACCTCTATCTACCGAGATTGCTACTCGCTGAGGCGTAGTCTCTCCAGAGTCTCTCTCAACACCACCGTGGGATCCTCTCCTCTGGGGGGTGTTGTCGACAGTGGTCGGAGGTCATACACATCAGTGTCAATGTCCATCTCACGTGGCTCATACCCCTCGCTCTCTGTCGATGCCTCCATCGCATCCACATCTATCACCAAAGGGGCTCCCTCTCTCCCTGTCATCCTCTCCTGCGCTCTGTTGTCCTCGCCCTTCTCCTGTCTCTGTCATTGCTGCCCTCCTGTGGCCATGTCTACCTCCTATCTCTCATGTGCTTTGCTGGTCTCGATCGGCCCCCCTCTCTCCTGCTGCCGACCTCCTGGGGATGCACGTGCCTCCTGGCTCCTCTCTCTCTGGATCTCCTGCCCCCTGTCCTGTTGTACTGCCCCCCTGGCCTCATCCTTTCCATCCCCTACTTCATCTCCTCCCCAGGCTCTGTGATGTCGTCTCCTCCTCCTGGCTACCCTTACTGGCTCCTAGTCTGCCCCAATCGCCTCATGTCTCCTCCGCTCCTCCAACCGCCTCCTGTCCCTCCCCCTGTTGTCCTCCTCTCGCTTGACCTCCTCTCTGTCACCCTTAGGGTGTTGGTCCTGCCACCCTCAGTCATCTCTCATCCTCTGACCTGAACCCTAGTGCTCCCTCAATCGACACTACTGGGGTAATCTATGGCGGTGGATGTCGTCTGAACCACTGCCGATATCGATCTATCACCTCTGCATCCCTTTTCCCCTCCCACTTGTCCGAGTATGGCATAAACTGTAGTGTCTCCAGCTCCTCCCACAATGACCCCGAGTCCAACATGGGCCCCCATGGCCGCTCCCGTGACAGTCGTTGAAATCTCACCTGTGTCGTGGGAATATCCTACCTCACTCCAAACTACCGTGTCACCCGATCAGGTCTGTGTAGCTCCACTACAAGCGGAACTCTCCCAATAATATAATAGCGGGTGAAGAAGTAACCGATGTGTGCCTCCTCATCACCCCTCCAGCCCTTGAAGTGTCGCAGCATATAAGGATGCCACACTATCATCTCCGCCTGCACATCATCTAACCAACTCCTCCATATATCTACATCTCACCTCCCGATAATGTAGTATCGCTCCTGCCTCTGCCCCCCAACCCCAGGCCATGGCCTCTCTGTCATCCTGCTCTCCTAATCTATGCACAATCGGTCTAGTCACCCTGACGTGCTCCCATGCCCAGACCTGTAGTAATGTGACATGGGCCACACTCAGCGCCTTCCGGTAGCATACCCGGTGCATGTCCTAATACAGTTGTGCCAGCATGCATGTCCCCCACGCAAACTACCCCTCTCGGCCCTCGATGATATGCCAAATCACCTCGAAAAACCTAAGATGCAAAAAATGACCACTCTGGTTTGGTACCAGGATCCCACTAATCAGTCTCGCTAAGTACAAAGACAATGTCGGTACCCTGCACGACAGACACCTATCCACATCCAGCTACCCCTGCTGAACCAGTAGATCATCACTGCCAAAAACCACATGCATGGACTCATTCAGTGCCTCATCCACCCTCCAGCACTCGTTAACCGCAAGCCCTGCTATAGGGAGTCTTAGAATCCACCAAACATCCTCCAAAGTCACTGTCATCTCCCCAGTTGGTAGATGGAATGTCAATGTCACCGAGTCTCAGCGCTCTATCAGGGCTGTTAGCATGGCCCTGTGGGCCTTAATCATCGGATATGTCAGCATATGAAGTAATCCTTCCTCTGCCAACCTTTGGTGCTCCGCGCCTGTCATCTGTGCCATGCATCTCGTCAACACCTTAGACCGTCTGTCTCGCATCCGCAAACTCTCCACCTTCTACATCCATCACAATGACACCTTGTCAGTCTTTTCTAACATTGTCTTGCCCCCTTTTCCTACCCCAGGATTTCCCTTAACCATCCCACCCTTGGGCCCTTAACCATCCCTTACCCCTACTTGTAGCTTATTTTGGCTGTCTCGGCTTCGCATCAGCCCTTGGGTGGACCTGCCCTACACTCGGGTGGACCCGCTCGAGCTCGCGGGCGAGCCCACCCGAGCCTGGGTGGAGCCACCCAGGCTGGTTGGGGCGGACCCATCCGAGCTCATTGACCTGCCCGCGCTAGTTGGGCGGACCCGCCCGAGCTGGCTAGGTGGGACTCCACTGAGCCCAGGCAGACTCGCTCGCGCTGGTGGGCGAGACTCCATTAAGCCCGGGCGGACCCGCCTGCGTTGGCTAGGTGGACTCGCTTGTGCTAGCTAGGCGGACCCGCCTAAGCCTGGGCGGATCCGCCCGCCCGGGCCCGTCTAGTGCCCCCCGCCCGCCCAAATTATCTACCCCCCCACCAAATTTTTTAAAAAAAAAAATCCCGCTAACCCATTTTTCATCCCAAACCACCCCACAAAACCCATATTTTTGTTTTTGCAAAAGATTGGAAAAAATTGACTAAAATCACAAAGTGGGGTTTCAGACTCACCTGGTGTGGCATGACACACTCGTTGAAGAATCATCATCTCTCGTCCCCCCGATGAATGATGTATGAATCGTACTCCAGCATCGTGTCTCCTCCCTTTGGCTCTCTCCTCTTCTTCCTCTTCTCCTCACTTGACAACTGTGCAAATGAGGAGAGGTAACCCCCTCACTTGCCTTTTATAGCTTTTTCCCTCCTTTTTCACTTTTTAAAATAAAAGGAATTTTTTCCTTTTATTGAACATTTTTTAGCCTCAACTAATTCCATCCCCCCTTATCTTCCCAGGGCCGCCATTTCCACACTGTAAACCTGTTTTTCTCCGTTCACGTGCCAATCTTCTTGATTTTTCGTGCTCTTTCCATCGACATATACCACTTCATATTTTTAAGAAGTTGCCCGGGGCTCCCTTTTCCTTCCCCGTCCACCTTCTCAAGGGGGCATATCCTACCATTCTTCCCCAACCTTCTGTCATAAGCCTTCCCTTGTGAGACTGGGGCATCCCCTCTATTTTTCCTTCATTTGAGTAGTTCATGCAATCTCTCCCATGTTGTAGCATCTCTTTTCCAGTCACTTCTTCCATAGAGTCGTCTATGTTTTATTTTTCTTCAAAACCCTATTATCCTAATAGTGTTTCAAAGATGGGCAAAATGTAGACACCCAAATTTGACCAATTCCTTTGCTCATTTAAATCATCCTCTTTGCCAGTATTAATTAAATTATTCATTTAATTAATATTTTGTATCTTGCATAAGGTTTCCCAAAGTATTTAATTTAATAAATATTTTTCCCCTCTTTCCTCTCTAAATTAAATAAATGCATCACTTTATTTAATTTAGTCATATTATCTTTTGGAATTTTAAATTTATTTTTTAATTCCTTATTTTCTCTCATTGTCACATCCTCCAACTTTTGCAAGTTGGTCTCTAATCCCTCTTAACAATCTAACCCTCTTTCTTAGTTATAATTAATTTATGATTAAGATGTGCACACCCCTAATCATCATTAGGGTCTCATCCTCCATAATTTTTCACTTGCCTCTAATGTGTCATTAACTAATATAATCAAGTACTTGCACAACCTTAATCACTTAATTAGGTCATCCCTAATCCCCATATCATTTATGGAATGTGCCCTTAGTCAACTTCATTAAAAGATTTCTCTTTTTGAACAAGGCACTCCATTCCCCATGTGAATTTTTAATTAACATTTAATCTTTCAATACATTTAAAGAAATTTTAAATTCCTTCTCTCATCCCCATGAGAATATTTCAAGAATTTTTAATTCCCCACATGGGGACAAGTACCTCCTTTATGAGGATATCCTGTCCAATCCCAAGGTACTATGTACCACCTCCATGTCATGCACTGTCCTTCCACTTCATGCACACATCACCTTTTTTAAGCCATATCGCATGCCATATGTCAAGATGTGAGGGCTTGTGAGTTCTCAACTCACCTTAGCCCTACATCTTGATCTTGGTGGCTCAATCTTGACCGTCCATTTCTCTAGAGAGTTCCAAAATCTCTATAAATACCCCATCTTTTCTCATTTTGAGAGAGATCATTCATTGTAGTCAAACTCTTGCAAAAAAATTCTAGGAGCCATACTTAGCCATTTTTCACACTTGCATCCACTTTCATCCATCGTCATCTCGTCTCATACATTTACATCTTGTGCCATCCAAGGAGCATACAACACCAAAGATCGAAGGGCCAACCAAAAGGATCAATTTGAGATGAGGTAAAAGGTTCCATTTTATTTTGTATTGAATCCAACTAGGCTAATCTTGAAGTGTAGGGTGTCTTTTATTGTTATTTTGCACTCTTTTGTTTGTTGTTCATATTCTAACACCTAAATTTTCCCTATCACAGTTCAATATTCAAATAGTGCAACCCACAGTGCAGAATCTATATTCAGAGCCTGTCTCATCAATTCCTATGCTGCCTATTCTTTGCAATTGAGTTCATGCCTGCATAATATATGGCACATTTCTTAGGGTCCTTGTGTATTTCGGGAGGGGTGATTCTAATTCCATGAACCCTCACAGATGATGAACGTGAAACAACAGATTTCTTCATAGGTTGTTCTTTGTCCTTGGTAGGTTTAACACCTTCACCCCATAGCAAACAATTAATGAGAATTAACAAATGCTTGGAAACAATATATGTAGTATGATATATATACAACAACATATCATTTATGTGTACCTCTGGAAAAAAATGCTTCATCTTAGTGAGCTTCCATATGACGAAGCTGGCCACACACTCTCTAATGGTCTCTACACCAGGACGTGGAAAAGGCACGTAGCGTTCACCAGCAATGGCCTCAGCAATGCTAACTCACACAATTTTTTGGGTGCTTAAAGCAGTGGGTGTGAGTGTTTTTGTCAATAACATGTACAATGCCTTTGCAATCCATTTACGTAGCCTCCAAAGGTCGATGTGATCACCAACCTTAAAAGTTATGCCCTTGAACTCTATCATATGTTCATCCACCAGATTTGGCTACAATGGAAACGTCATTGACGTGAAGCATAATTAAAGGCACATTAAAAGATTCATAAAGAAATACGAACAGAAGCATGGAAGTGTTTTGGGTCTTATACTGATATAGATGGCACGCCGCAGCTCTCCCCGTCCCCATTTCTATCTTTATTGCCATCTCCCCCTTGTAGGCCAACACTCTCCTCATCCCTGTGTCCATCCTTATTACCCTCTCCCACTTGCAAGCCAGTGCTCTCCCTGTCCCCATGTCCATATTTATTACCCTCTCCCACTTGCAAGGAAATGCTCTCCCCGTCCCTGTGTCCATCTTTATTACCCTCTCCCAGTTGCAAGGCAGTGCTCTCCCCATCCCTGTGTCCATCTTGATTACCCTCTCCCACTTGTAAGCTAGTGCTCTCCCAATCCCCATGTTCGTCTTTGTTGCCATCTCCCCCTTGCAGGCTAGTGCTCTCCTCATCCCCATGTCCATCTTTATCACCCTCTCCCACTTGCAAGCCAATGCTCTCCCTATCCCCATGTCCATCTTTGTTACCCAGTTCCACATGCAAGCTAGTTTTCTCCCCGTTCTGATGTCCATCTCTATTACCCTATCCCACTTGGAGGTCAGTGCTCTCCCCGTCCCCATGTCCATCTTTATTTCCCTACCCCACTTGCAGGCTAGTGCTCTCCCCATCCACATGTCCATCTCTATTAGCCTCTCTCATTTCAATTG
>VDFB02346363.1:32256-50074 GCA_007258455.2 Sequoia sempervirens
GTCCTTAGGCATGTCAATCAGGGAACCAATAGTGGCCATTGCATCTACTACTTTATTTTGTACCTGAGGAATTTGGTCAAATTGTATGAAGGTGAAATATTTCTTGAAATCATTCACCATGTGGTTTTAGGGTAACAACTTATCATCCTTTGTGAGGAATTCATCATTAACTTGCTTGATGACTAATAATGAATCACCAAAGAATTTCAAGTGAGTTATAAGCCACTATTTTGCAATTCAGAGGCCGATGAGGAGGGCTTCATACTCTGCGATGTTGTTGGTACATGGGAATGCTATCTTGAATGATTTTGGAATGTAGTCACCTTGAGGGGTAACTAATAAAATCCCTGCGCCTGATCCATTATGAGTGTATGAGCCATCAAAATACAGTGTCCAAGCTGGTGCTTCTGTAACTGTGTAAACTTCTTCATCTAGAAATTCAGTGTCCAGAGGGTAAGCATCTACTAATGGTGCCTCGGCCAACTAATCAGCTATGACTTGTCCCTTTATGGCTTTCTGCTCCACATAATCTATGTCAAATTTGCTTAGGAGCGTGACCCACTTGGCCATGTGGCCAATCAGAGTGGTTCTAGATAACAAATACTTCAGTGGATCAATTTTAGCAATTAATTTGACTAGATGGCTGAGCATGTAATGCTAGAGTTTCTGTGTGATGAAGACTAGTGCGAGGTAGGCCTTTTCCATGGGAGAGTAGTTTAATTCATAGCCGACCAATGTATGACTCATGTAGTAGATCTGCCTCTCTTTCGATGATTCATCATGTTGTGCCAACAATTACCCTAGCGTGACTGAAGTGGCAAAGATATATAGCAGGAGGGGTTTCCCTGGAATAGGTGGCATCAAGATTGGAGGATGAGCTAAGTATTCTTTGATCTTATCGAAACCTGTTTGACACTGTTGGTTCCATCGGAAGGTGGAGTCTTTCTTTAGGAGATGAGTGAATGCCTGACACTTATCCGTGAGCTGGGCTATGAACCGACAGATGGATTGCATCTTCCCTTGGAGGCTTCTTAACTATTTCAGATTGTGTGGTGGTGGCATGTCCAAGATAGCCTTCACCTTGGCGGGATCAACCTCAATACCCCTTCGAGAGACTATGAAACCCAACAACTTTCCTGACGTGAACTGAAGACACACTTTTTTGGATTTAGCCGTAACTTGTAATGCTCCAACCATTCAAAGATATTTTTTAGGATGGTAGGATGTTCATCATGTTACGGATTTCTAAGTTTTCAGCGTAATCCTCCATGATGATATGGATGAGGTCATGGAAGATGACCGTCATTTCTCACGATATGTTGTACATTTTGAGACCAAAGGGCATAACATTGTAACATAAAGTACCCCAAGGTGTTGTGAAGGTGGTCTTGTGTTGGTCCTTAGGTGCAATTCAAATTTGATTATAACCAGAGAAGCCATCCATAAGGGATAGCATCTCATGTCCTGGTGTGAGGTCGACCAACATGTCAATGTTAGGCAGAGGGAAGTCATCTTTTAGGAAGGCCTTGTTAAGATCCCTGAAGTCTATGCAGATCTGAATGTCTCCATTTGGTTTGGCAACTGGTACTATATTGGAGATCCATTCATAGTAGTCAATTGGTCTGATAAAACATGCATCTAGTAACTTCTCCAATTCCTTCTTGACTAACAATGCTACCTATGGATGCATCTTGCGGAGCTTCTGTTTGACAGGCTTGGCATCTAGGTGAATGTCTAGATGATGAACCACTAAGGTGGGGTCTAAACCTGGCATGTATGAATATGACCAAGCAAAGTTAGTGATTCCCTCTTGGAGTAGTTGCATGATGACCAAATACTCTTGCTATGAGAGTGACTTAGCTACATATGTGATCTTAGGATTTTCAGCAGTACCCATATTAACTTCTTGAGTCTCTTCAATTAGAATGGATGATCAAGCATATAACTGAGTTTCCACAAGGGGAAGATGAACATCTCCATCTTCCAGCACCTCTTTGAGGTTTTTTCCATCGAATGCGTCCTTTATTTTTACTTTTTCAAGGTCAGGAAGTGCCTTGGGGAGGTTTTCACTAGATGACCGCTTTTTAATTTTCTTATTCTTTTTTTTATGACTGGAGTGTTCATCCTCCCCAATCCCATGAGTTGACATATGTATCCTGAGACATATTGACATGTGTGCTATTTAGTAAGTCCCCGATCAATAACCTTAGGGTGTTGATGAAGGATAGGCTAATGAATGCGGGCGGATAGGCATTCAAGCATGGATGATAGTGGAGTGTGATCCAGCGTCATGGTATGCATGTATGATGGATTCTCCTCAGGTATGTCTTTAATGAGCCATTGTCCACGACAAAACTATTGGAGGTATTAGTCAATGTTGTAGGTCCTTTCTTCTATTTATTGTATCCGATGCCTATGTTCTTTGGTAGCTTTGATGTATCAATAGGTTGCAACCGCCCCTGTTCTTCTTTACTTAGGCCCCTACCTTGGTAGTTATACTTTTTTGCAAACCTAGCTGACCAAGGATATGCTTCTTGAAAATATTCCTTTAGAGGGGGATCTGGTTGGTGTTCTTCTCAGTATACCCATTGACTTATATCTTCTTCTGGTGCATCTATCTTGATACTAGGGGACCTGAAAGTGGTGGTAGGGATGTTTCTACCACTGAAGGTGACAGTCTTGTCTTCCTTTGGAGTAGCATGTGAAGGTTGACCATACTTGTGTGGTGACGGTGGCATGGTTGCTACATTAAAAGCAGTATGCATTTCATATTCACCACACCCTTTATCAATGATCTGGACTTTTGTGACTGTAGGATCAGTGGTGGAAGATGGAGTGGTTTTGTGGTGGAGGGTGGATTAGCGGATGATGACTGAGATGACCCCATTTCAACCTCGGGACAATAATGTAAATGGGGAAATGATGCTTCTAAAGCGTGGCAATATTCAAATGGTTGGGGGTCGGCATAGATGGTGACTTCTTGTGCATTGGCCCGGGTACAGAGCTAGCGATGTGATGAATGCGTGGAGGGATGACATAGCATGGAGCCATGGGCGACCAAGGAGGAGATTATATGGAAAGTCCAGATCAAGGACATGACAGGTAGTGTACTGAACCACAAGTCCCACTTAGATAGGAAGGCTAATAATTCCCTCTGAATTCCTTTCTGCATTATCATAGGCCTTGATTGTGATGATCTAATTACTTAAATCTGCTTGAGTATACCCCACCTATTTTATGAATTTTAGAGTACACAGATTGAGGGCAGAGCCATTATCTACCAAGACCCTTTTTATTTTATGATGGGCGACCATGACTTTGATACGCAAGGGGCGATTATGATTGACATCGATGTTTGGCATGTTATTTTGGTTGAAGTGCAACTGATAAGATAAAGCCAGGTGTCCTACCAAAGCTTGGAATCATGTAGGATCAATGTCATTAGAAATGGGTTTCCTATAGGGCTCTGTTGAGGATTTCTTGATGTACAGGAGAAGACTTATACAAATCCAAAATGGAGATATGAGCAGGGGTCTTTCCTAAGTGATCAAGGATGTTGTATTGAGAGCTTACATGAGTTGATTGGGTGTCTACGGAGGCTGCAGGGACAGTGATGCAGGCTTGTCGTGTAGTCACAACACACTGAGGGTCTTTGGCTTTGACATGTATCATAGATACACGGGGTTCTACCTACTCAATGTAATGGATAACACCCTTGTCATTGAGGGGGAAATTCTTATAGCTTACGTTATTTGTGCTATTGTCTTGGGGATTGTTGTTGGAGGTGCTCACACCTTGATTATGGTTTGGAAAGGGATTTTGATATATCTGCAATTGAGCATTGGACGACGAAGCTTGACTGGTGTCAACTTTGATATCTCCTCGATCAATAAGATCTTGGACATAGTTTTTTAGACCTTGACACTTATTTAAAGAGTGTCCTTTGATTTTGTGGAACTCACAATATTCATTTTCCCTAAACCATGTAGGCTTGGGTTTGGATTCATCAAGTGGCTTGGTGACAGGATATGTGATTGGATAGTTGATTCGTAACAACTTATTGAAGACAACACTCAAGGGTTCTCCTAATTGAGCTTACTGACGTTTAGTGTTCCCCTGGCTATTCTGATTTGACTGTTGAGGAGGACGAGGTGCCCCCTATGGTACATATATGGCGTTAGGTATGGATGGTTGTTGTCTCTAGGATGTATTAGCCACTTGGACGTGTTTAGTATTAGTCACGCCATCATTCACTGCATTCTTGTTCTTGTTCCAAAAACATGGCTTATCTCCAAATGACCTTTCTTTATCATGGCTATGTATTTTGATATGCCCTTTGGCAACAAGGGCACATTCAAGGATAGGTCCCTTTTCCACTAGCTCCACGAAAGTGGTGACACAATGTAACCTAAAGTTATGAGCCATGTCAAGATGAGAGTTCTCCATGAAGAGGGTGACCATGTCCTTTTCCTTTAGAGGGGTATTCATTCGGCTTGCCAACACACACCACCTTTGAAGATAGCTAGCAAAGGTTTCTCCCTCACATTGTTTCTCTTTGAGGAGATCTAAGGTGTCAGTGTCCTCCAAATTGAAGGAGTAGGAGACAAACTTTTCTGATAGGTCCGCAAAAGATTTTATGGACCCTCTTTCGAGGGTCATGAGCCACTCTAGGGAAATGCCTGTCAGGCTCCGTGGAAATAGGTGCAAGAGATAATTGTCGTTGTGCATAACTTCCTGACACTAGGAGTAGAACTCTTGCAAGTGGGCCTTAGGATCTTTGTTCCCCCTGTATCTATCAAATTTTGGTATTTTAAAATGCTTAGGGAAGGGGATCAACAAGATGGAGGGATCAAATGGATATGGGCATATGTCCTCAAATTTGAATGATTGTTTGCCAGTCCTTGCCTGAAGATCTTTCAGAGCGGCTTTAATTTCTAGCAAATCTAAGTTGACTGGTGGCAAGTTGGATAGATATATATGGTAAGACGATAAAGGATCCTGCTGAGAGAGTGTCAGATTGTTGAGGTATGGGTTTGGATGGTGGAGTGATGACATCCCTTGTTGGTATGTTAGGGGATTTTGTTGATACGTGGGTTGTTGTTGAGAGGTATAATATGGATTCATTTGATAAAAATGTGAGATAGGCTATTGAGGAGCTTGGATGTGATGTTGCGGATTGACCTGTTGATACTGGGGGTATTGCTGTGATTGTTGGGAGGCCGCATAAGGTGGTTGCTGTTGGGACTGCTGTTGGTAATAATGATGTTGTGGTGGTTGTTGATGTGATGTGAGATGTTGCGTGGGCCAAGACAAGATGTATTGTGTTTGAGCTCACAGTCGTAGGATGGATGCGAGGAAGGGGGATATGGTCCAAGTGGGGGGTCAGAATAGATTGCTTTATGGTTGGTATGGTGGTTGTTGCGAGGAAAATAGTGTTTGCTGTTGTTGGGGCAAGTGAGATAACGTAGGGGGTTTTGCAAGGGAGGTTGTTGGGTACCGAAGGGGACATTCGGAGGTGGTAGATTAGATTGGCGAGGCTATGAAGATGCATATGAAGGCGATGGAAGGTTTATGGTCTCAGAAGGTGGAGGTAATGTAGTGAAAGGGATGCCCCTAGTGTTGACAAGAGGTGGATTTGAAGGGGGTGGTGCCGGTAGCATTATTGGTTGTGGTTGCGGGACATTTTGTGGCATGCCAAAGGAAAAAGGATCATTGGGATCAGTGGTTTGGGGAGCCCCTATGAATAAGATTGTGAGATGTGAGGGATTGCTAACGGGATATAGAATGACTGTTTCGAATTCAGGTTGATGCCAACCTTCTATGGGAGGAATATTGGGGACGTATGAACTACCTAGTGCGTTGTGTGAACCTTGGGGTATATTAGGTGTGGAACCGCCATACTTGGATAGGTTGATACCTGATGGCAGTTTGACACCCTTGTCAATTAAGTGAGCCAAGATTTCTTTGCCATGTTTTTCAAGAAGGCAATCTGTCATTTGCACATTGACCGGGTTACTAAAGTGTTACTCAAATGTAATTTCGGGTTGAATGACCATATTTTCATCCTCGGGGGGTGATGTGTTTTGACCATCAATATTGGATTGTAATGATGTTCCATTGTGTGGATCTCAAGGGATGTTTCGCATTGTTATTGGGGTCTTGTGAGGCATTAGCTGCATTGTTCGAGTCTTGACAGATGTTTGGTTGGGATTGTTGTTTGGCCATTTTTCTCATTTGTGACCAGGTCTAAACAGGCATGCAAGATGATATGATAGACTAGGATGCTAGAATGACCTTGGCGATGAAAGGATCAATTTGATTTGATGATTGATTAGCCAATGAGGATGTGGCTTGATAAGATTGATTTGATTTTGATGATTAATTTATCAATGAGGATGTGGCTTGATGGGATTGATTCGATTTGACCCAAGTGGATTGGGTAGATTGGTAGATAATGAGTCGATCTGAATTGGATGATATAACAATTTGATTTGGATTGATGATTGATTAGGATGAATGATAGTGATCAGAATCCGAAACCAAGTTCAAGAGTGATCCTTGGTAACACTAGGTGTTGATTAATCGATTAAAGATGTATGATAATGACAAAAAATCCAACTTGAGATAGAAGTGGATTGATTGGGCCAACAAGGACGATTGACTTAGGATGGATGACAATCCGAAGTTGGTTTTGATGGATAACGATTAGAGATGAACACCTAGGTCAATTTGGATAACCACTCTAACAAGGTTTCAATGGGATGCCGATGGTCCGAAACATGGAAATGATAATCAGAATGTGGGTTCGAAATGGGTAAATGAGGACTCTGAATGGGTGAACAAATGCATGAGCTGGGGGGATGAATGTTTAGGATGGCGAATGGATTCCTGAAATGGGTGTACGGATGTTCGAAACGGGGAGACGAGTGATCGAGACGATGAAATCAAGGTCCTAAATGACAAAGTGAATGAAAAGGTCGACCGGTCAAGGGTCAGGTCCGCCCTTGTGAAGGGAAAGTCTGCCCAAGGAACAAAAGATGTTCAAATTTGGTCAAAATAGGCCTCAAAGAGGTAGGTCAACAGGTCAAGTCTGCCCAAGGAGCAAAAATTAGTCAAATTTGGTCAAAATAGGCCTGAAAGGGGTAGGTCAATAGGTCAAGTCTGCCCCTAGATGGGTTAGGTCCACCCAAGGAGCAAAAATTAGTCAAATTTTGTCAAAACTGGCCTGAAAGGGGTGGGTCAACAGGTCAGATCTGCCCCTAGATAGGTCAGGTCCACCCAAGAAACAAAAGTTGGTCAAATTTTTTCAGGACAAGCTCCAAAGGACTGGTTTATAGGTCAAGTCCGCCCCTAGATGGGTCAGGTCTTCCCAAGGAGAAATGTTTTTTATAGAGGAGGGAAAATTCAGCTATCTATAGGTTTAACTTGACTTTTGACAAAAAGGCTAAGGAAAAGGACTCAAAACACAACAATCATCAATCAAAAGGATATGGCTGAGTGAAATAAATTAGACAATCACTGGTTTCGCACAAAGAAGACCATTCAGACAATCACAAGCTTAAGTCTAGTAGAGAAGGTATGGTCAACAAAGTCCTCTAATCTAGGATGAAAATGGTCACTAGGGAGTCCTTAATATACACCCGGTACGTGAGGCCCAAACCGTGAACACCAACCTGTTACAAGCGTGAGTCGGGAACCTTAAAGGCTCAGACCAACTCTTCACATCATCCCAATGCTTCGCCAATTACAACACGGTTGGATTGAGGTATAGCTTTCACTCTCCCCCCTTTATATACCCCATCGGTACGTGTGGTTGGAATCATCCCTTGGGGTGATGAAATCTCCAAGCAGGTCCGGCTAAGAAAAATAAAAGGGGTGGACTCAAAGGACGTGGTAAGCTACGATTTCTCATCACCCAGGATCGCCGAATGACGCAAGGGGATTGGATACATCAAATAGCTCACCCAAAAACATGGCAAACAAAGTTGATTGACCCATCCTAGTTAAACTATGTTCCTAAATTAGGGGTTAAAAACCCTTAAATAGCCAAAAAGATTGCTAAAAAGTGAAATTTTACCTTTTGGAAAATGCTGTCTAGGGAAAATCCGGTTGTCTGTCAGGTTAGGTCCGCCCCTCCATGATTTTTTCCAGCAGCAACTTCTCCAGATGCAGTGGAGGCGGTCCACCCCTCTGAAAGGTCAGATCCACTGTGGAGGGAGGGTCACGCCTGTCTGTCGAGGTTAGGTCCACCCACAGCCAGAGTGAGGTCCACCCTGGAAGGTCAAATCCACCCTCTGTAACTTTGTGCACTGCAAAAGTAAAAAAAACAACAAATGTGAAAGTAAAGAGACCCCATTTGTGGGTCACGAACTGTACCAAAAATGTGATAGAACTGAATTTAGGTGTTAGAATATGAACCATATGACAAAGAGTGCAAAATAATAAAGACACTACACTTCAAGATTAACCTAGTTAGATCAATACAAAATAAATCTGGAACCTTTTACTTTTAAATTATGAGATGATCCTTTTGGTTGGCCCTTCGATCTTTGGTGTTGTATGCTCTTTGGATGGCAAGGGATGTAAATGTATGAGATGATATGAGGATGGATGAAAGTGGATGCAAGTGTGGAAAATGGTTAAGTATGACTCCTAGAATTTTTTTGCAAGAGTTTGGCTACAATGAATGATCTCTCCCAAAATGAGAGAAAAAATGGGGTATTTATAGAGAATTTGGAATTCTCTAGGGAAATGGATGGTCAAGATTGAGCCACCAAGATTAAGATGTAGGGCTAAGGTGAGTTGAGAACTCACAAGCCCTCACATCTTGACATGTGGCATATGAAGTGGCTTAAAAGAGGTGATATGTACATGAGGTGGAAGGATAGTACATGACATGGAGGGGAGTACATAGTACCTTGGGATTGGACAAGATCTCCTCATAAAGGAGGTACTTGTCCCCATGTGGGTGAGAGGACATGTGGGGAATTAAAAATTCCTCAAATATTCTCATGGGGATGAGAGAAGGAATTTAAAATTCCTTTAAATGCATTGAGAGATTAAATGTGAATTAAAAATTCACATGGGGAATGGAGTGCCTTGTTTAAAAAGAGAAATATTTTAATGAAATTGACTAAGGACACATTCTATAAATGATATGGGGATTAGGGATGACCTAATTAAGTGATTAAGGTTGTGCAAGTACTTGATTATACTAGTTAATGACACATTAGAGGCAAGTGAAAAATTATGGAGGATGCGGCCCTAATGATGATTAGGGGTGTGCACATCTTAATCATAAATTAATTATGACTAAGAAAGAGGGTTAGATTGTTAAGAGGGATTAGAGACCAACTTGTAAAAGTTGGAGGATGTGACAATGAGAGAAAATAAGGAATTGAAAAATAAATTTAAAATTCCAAAAGATAATATGACTAAATTAAATAAAGTGATGCATTTATTTAATTTAGAGAGGAAAGAGGGGAAAAGTATTTATTAAATTAAATACTTTGGGAAACCTTATGCAAGATACAAAATATTAATTAAATGAATAATCTAATTAATACCGGCAAAGAGGACGATTTAAATGAGCAAAGGGATGATTAAGGAGACAACTTTGACCATATGGAAGTGGTAAAATTTGGATGTCTACATGAACAATTGTGGTGTAAAGATATACCATTTTCATATGTTTCAACACTATGTTGTTATACATCTAATACATGACTTTTCATGAGCCTCTCTAATTATTTTATTATTGAACAATTATGCTGAACATATATACTAATTTCATGTCATTGGAACACATAATTGTTATCCACTTCATATCAGACTTTTCATAGCCCTGTAATCGTTTCGTTACGATCAAGAATGTAATGAATTCCACTTTCAATTTTTAGAACAAGTATTTCATTGACTGTATATGGCATATTTCCTTTTTCCATTTGATTGGAACAAATAAAATGCTAGCAGTGTTTATAGTCTTGGAAAACACAGTCCCCTATCACTTATTTTGTTATGATAAGTATTTCTTTCATTACTACCAATAATGCAATGAAGTCCACTTTGATTTTTTAGAGCAAGTCTTTGCTAGGGTGGAGATGACATATTTCCCTTTTCCATGTGATCAGAACAAATAAAATGCTTGCATTCCTTGCAGTGTTGGAAAACACACTATCCCCTATCAGTTATTTGCTTCTCAAAAAGTCTTTATTTCGTATGCTCCCAAAAAGAAATGAAGTTCACTTTCAAATTTTAGAATGACTATTAGGTAGAGTGGAAATAGCATATTTCCTTTTTCTATGTGATTGGAACACATAAAGTGCTTGCATTGATTGTAGTTTTGGAAAAGAAACTGTCCCTTGTTAGTTATTTCCTTATGATCAATAATTATTTATGATATTCCATAAATGCATTTAAGTCCACTTTCATATTTCGTGAAATGTTTTATATTTTATATGGTCCAAAAATGTTATCAAGTCCACTTTCAATTTTGATAACTAGTTGGTTGAGTAAAAATGGAATTTCCTTTTTCCATGTGATGGGAACAAATAAAATGCTTCCATTGCTTACAGTGTTGGAAAACGCACTATCCTATGTCACTTACTTTGTTATGAAAACTTACTTATGTATGTCATTTTACTTACAAATGTAAGCACATTTCAATATCTTTGATCATGCAATTATTGAACAATTAAGGTGTGGAATTACATTATCTTTGATCGTGTAAATATTGAATAATTATGGTTTGGAATTACATTATCTTTGATCCTATAATTTTTTATCAATTATCGTGTGGAATTATAGTACTTTGGTATGTTTGAAGACTACAGTCTTCTGCCAAGAGTGCCATTGTGTGATTGTTAAGTTGTATTGTTAATCTTGCCATCAAGGCTCCAATTCCTTTGGGGTTTAATTTTTGACAATTTATATTAGGGATGAGGTCCCCCATTGGTGACGTCACCGGTCCATAGCTCTAGGTCAAAAGTGTTTTTTGCTCTTAATTAAATAAAATATAAGACTATGTTCTTGCAGATTTCATGACACTTTTTGTTGCCATGTAAAATTTCATTACAAACTGTCAAATGTTGTCAAATAATGGTAGGAAATGCCACCTCAAGTCTTATTATTTATGTCAAACTTACTTACAAATGTAATCACATGCAACTACCACTTTCTATTATGCACATTGTAAGAAAACAATGTATTGAAGTTGAGCTTCATAATTTTTAACAACTCTTAGTTTCAGAAAATATTCCATTTCAATATCTCTTCATATTTTTCCAACAAAAAAGTGCATAACAGTTGCATGATGGAAAACACATTGGGTTGTGACTCCTAAATTCTTGTTGAATGACCACTTTCTTTTATGTAGAATTTAACAAAACAATGTTTTGAAGTTCACCCTCTTTTTTTATGAAACCCCTTGCTTTCACCAAATGTTCCATTTCAATATCTATTCATATGTTTGGAACACAAAATGCACATATCAGTTGCATGATGGAAAACATAGTGGGTTGTGACTCACTTCTTATTTTATGTAGAATGTAACAAAAGAATGGTTTGAAGTTCACCTTCTTGTTTGTTGACAACCCTTACTTTTAGCAAAACACTCTTCTTCAATATCTGCTCATATGTTTCCAACACATTATTTACATAGCAGTTGCATCATGGAAAACACAGTGGGTTGTGACTTACTTCTGATTTTATGTAGGCTGTAAGAAATGAATGTTTTGAAGTTCACCTTCTTGTTTGTTCATAACCCTTACTTTGAGGAAAACACACTTTTTCAATATCTGCTCATATGTTTCCAACACAAAATTTACATAACAGTTGCATCATGGAAAACACAATGGGTTGTGGTTCACTTCTTATTTTTTCTAGATTGTAACAAAAGAATGTTTTCATATTCATTTTCTTGTTTTATGACACCCCTTACTTTAAGCAAAACACTCTTGTTCACTATCTATTCATTTGTTTCAAACACAAATTTTACATAACTGTTGCAAGATGGAAATTACACTGGGCTGTCCCAGACTTTACAAATCTTGTTCAAAGACAACAGTTAGTGTTATGCACACTGTAAGAAGACAATGCATAGAAGTTCATCTTCATATTTCATAACTGTGCTTGAGCAAAAGTTCCATACAAAAAAAAACAAAAACAAAACAAAACAAAAAGTTGCATGATGGAAAACACAGAGGGTTTTCCGTCCCTTCTCAATTCTTCCTCAAAGACAACACTTACTGTTATGCAGACTATAAGAACACAGTGTATTGAAGTTCACCTTCATATTTTATAACCACCATTACTTGCAACAAACGTTCCATTTCAATATCATTATACATTTGGAACACAAGATACACAAAAAATAAAAGTTGTAAGATGGAAAACACACAGGGTTTTCCCTCACTTTTCAAATATTGTTGAAAGACAACAGTTAGCGTAGACACGTAAAATGTACATGCACCTGATCTTGCTTTTACTAACACTAGTTCATCCTGAATCATCTCTCTGCTAATCATTTAATTAAATAATCTCTATTTAATTAAATTCATCACATTTCATCTCTTAATTAAATAAATCACTTTGTTTAATTAATCCTATAGTCCCTCTTTTAATTAAATAATTCATTTATTTAATTGATCTCTCAATTCATATCATTTAAATTAAATAAATTAATCTTTATTTGATTTAAAACTAACACCATCCTCTTTAATTAAATAAATCAAATCTTATTTAATTAAGTCTAAAATTATTATTACTCTCATTTTGATTTATTTAAATCCAAAAATCTAAATCAAATGGTCAAATCAACTAATCTCCTTTAAATTAATCAAATCTTGATTAATCTTAGTCTTAATCCATCAAATCCTCTATATTTTGCAACTTGCACATTAAAATCAATTTAATTAATTTATAAATAATCTATTTTCATTCAAAAAAGGCATCAAAGATGGAATATTCCTCAAATTTGAAATCTCCCCTCAAAAGGTCTTGTCCTTCAAACATGGCATTTAACATCTCTTACAAGTCCTTTTCTTGAGCCATGTGACATTAACTTCACCTTTCACCTCATCCTTCAAGCCATCTTTTGAATTTGGATCTCCCCCCTCTTTGCACATTCTCCAAAATGTGCTCAAGCTTCCTCCATTCACATCTTGACAAGTGGCATTTGCCCATTGGATGTTGAATGATCCTACATTGATCCATATTTCTCATTCCTTCATCTTGTTCTTCCTTTTATAGAAGGCTTCTCTTTGTATTTTGCATCCACAACTTACAGCAAAGTTACTCTCTTCACATTGAGAGCTAATTTTATCCATTTTATTGCAAAGTTCATCATTTTCATGGTTTCATAGCAAGATTATGTCAAAATTTCACCAAGGAGTTTCAATCATCCACCAATATTCATCAAAGCTTACATAGGAGTTGGGAAAGGGCCAATTTCCACATCAAATTGGCACCAATTCCGCCATGGGATTGAAAGTTTGCATCTTAAAATATGATTTCATTGCTTTCTTGGTTCATTTCTTCACTGTCTTTCCTATTTGAGCATTGCAAATGAATTTCATGGGGAATCCTTGTTCTTGGTTGCATTTGATCTAATATTGTATTTTTTTCTTGTATTTGTGTAGGTATTGGATTGGGGTTCTACATTTGGCACTAGAAGGAGGGAAAACAAAAAGTTTAAATCACGTTTTTTCATCAAATTTCATTTTTTTTGTTTTTTTTTGGTGTATACAGGAAATTGCATTGTTCATAGTCCAGCGGCACCATACAAAGCCACTCACAAGTCCAACAGTGCTATATAGCGCTACTATAATTCTGACGGTACCATATAGCACTGCTTCAAACTCTAAATAGTGACACCTATGCAGACAGAGCTGATGGACTTTCTTGCTTTTTCACTCAAACTTAAAATGGTCATATATTGGTCATTTTTTGGTCTTTTTCGAAGTTTTTTTTTTTAAAATGGGGTAGAATTTCATAAGCTATCTAATGGAATAGTTTTTTTTCTCAAGTTTGATATAGTTAAGGTTTTCAAATTTTTACCTAATGTCAAATCACAATGAAACTTGGTCTAAATTTTAGGGTTTTTATGCTTAATCATTTACCTAACCGTCATATCTTCTTGTCTCTTGATTTCATCTAAAATTTGGAGCTTGTATTGTAGGTTTTAAAGGATTATGGAGCATGGAAGTCAAAGAAAAAACATTATCACATCATTGTATCAAGTGTTTTTGAACACTTTGGGGAGAAATTATAATCCCTTCTTTTAAGGAATTTGTCACTTTCAAGCTTTTAGGAACTACTAAATTTATTTTGGTCTCTAAAAAGAACACTTCACTTTCTTGATACAAAAGGGCTTAAAATGAACTATAGGAAACAAAGTTACTAGATTTGGTTTTCGGGTTTAATAATTGAACAAAACAAAATTTCACATTTCCTTTGGTGCTATAAAAAGAAGTCATTATTGTTTTGTTGGATTAAAAAGAATATGTGCTACTTTGTCTTGTAATTGATTACTCAAACTAACACTATTGAAAAGATGTATGCGCTTCTCTCACGCCTCACGACGATCTTGAGAATCCAAAGAGTTTTTGGTAGTCTTAGGTTGGGATAAAGTGATTGCCTCCACACTTCATTTTGGAATTAAAATTGAACAGAACATATTGCGAGTGTGAGTAAACCTATCATGTCTATTCTCTCTTTGTTTCTCAACAAATATTGATTGAGTTACGGATATGTTTACTCACTTTTGTTTATCTTAGAGGGTCTGTCTTGGGGAAAAAAGTACTCACCCAAGGGAACAACCCAACTAGTCACACACTAAAGCCAAGTGTATTTCTAGCCAGGATATAAAAGTGGGTACTAGAACAAAGGCTAATATCATGCGGTTGGCTCCGATGAGAAGGGCAGCAATGGTCTCTCACCTCAATGGGTCAGCTCCTACGAATGAAAAGTCCAAATTAAAACCCTTGTTGTAGAAAGGCCAAAATCCCTATCTATTTGTTGGTGCAAGAACGGTTGTTCTAAAGCCGCCCCACACTTTTACGACTTTTATTAGAGATGGAAGGTATGCCATGGGAGATTCATGGGTACTGATGCTTGGCTGCCCTGAAAAAAGTGTTGAGTCATGGAGGGGAGCCAGTGGGGTCAATCATGTAACCATCCACTAAAAGTAAGTGTAGTTGGACTTGTCCAAGTGGGGACTCAACAAATATTGTCTCAAATATCCATAGGGTTGTACATGTTCTTTAAATCATAACACATTGCTTGATCAAAAACAAACATTTTAACATGAGAATCAAATCTTAAACCCTTTAGGAGAAGTAAATATCCTTGAACGAATTCATGTTCCCTTGCTTTCCCTTGGGATTCATATCCTTAGATGTTTCTAGACACTTGAATTTTATCTCAATTTTCTCTTACTAAAGTAAGCAATAGGTAATTTTTTCTTTGATTTCCTTGATTTCTACATGATACACTTTGTGGGATGAGAAGAGGTTAAAACATTAGAGATCTAGTTTCAAAACCTAATCAAGAATTTTTTGTGGTAAAAAGAAGTCACTAAGCAAAACTAAGAACAATTGGACCCCACACATGTGCTTGGAATCTTTTTGTCATATGGTTTTCATTCAAACATTGGTCTTTTGGTTTTGAACTACTTTTAGAGAAAAGCACGTTCTTCAATATCTTGGTCTTGTAAACAAGTTCTCCTTAGGTTCATTTAGGATTAAAATCAAACACTCCATCCACCCCAAACATTTATTATCTCCATCCCAAAAAAGAGCTTTGGAAACATCATTATCTAGACTTGGGTACATCCCTAAACCAAATCAAAATCATTTGTTTAGTTAGGTGTGTTTGGATGAATCCTTCCACACACACTTAGTTAAATTATCACCTCTTTGAACAAGTTCATCCTAAGATAACATCTAACATCTTAGGGTTTACAAGTTCATTATCCAATCAAAACCAATCAAAATAAAATCCTAAAGTTTGGCATTGATCCAAAGTTCCTAAAAATTCAACACCCATATCATTCACCCCTTTCATCCTTCATCGCATCATTGGTCCTAAACACCTTAGAGGTCACTTTTGTAACAAGGTCAAAACACAATAATAACATAGAATATAAACTTTCTCCATGAGTAAAGCAAGTCAACCAAACTATCAAAGACTTACAATGCCAATTGATTTTTAAAACTCACATTTATACAATCCATACATGGGATCATTATCTCCTACAAACCTCAATGGTACAACAAATGTGAGTATACCCAATCTAAATTTTGGAACACCTTTTTCGATGTAGATTTAAATCTAAGTCCAAACTTACAAATCTATCAACTTAATATTCAATGCATGAGTCTTCAACAAAACAACATTATCCCACCAAATCCATACATGCCAAATGTGAATATACCAAGAACAACTTTACCAAACATGAATATTTTGAATCCACAATTGGTAAACTTTTGGATAGATATGTTTGCAAATCACATGAATGTTGTTCAAAATCCATCACACCCATATGTCCCCCTCACCTTTCATAATCCTAATGACCCATCATCATCATTTCACACAACCCCTCAAACCTCTCTCGCTACGACCTCACAATAGACCAGGGGGAAATTTTGATCAAACATCATCATTTCCTTAAGGGAGCATGCCACTCACTTTCCCACCACTCCCACCCTTGCCATTAACATCTGTATCACCTCTTGGTTTGAGGCTACCTTCGCTACCACCACTCATCTAAAACATCCCTCCAACCATCAATCAAGGCATCATAATGTAGAAACATGAAATTAACATTATGCACTTAGTTCATATTCATCCGCTCATTAAATTAATCAAGCTCATCAAATCTATTCATTAGGTAAATCAAGTTCATTTAATTCAATCTCCTAAGGTTATTCACTTAAATTGAATAAATTAACTTTATTTAATTTAAGCCTATCATTCCCTCTTTGATTAAATAAATTAAACCTTTATTTAATTAAATCTCAAATCACCTTTCATCTCCCTTTGATTTAATTTAAATCCCTAAATCTAAGTCAAATGGGTCAAAACCCCTAATCACCATCCTATATTAATCTAATCCTGATTAAACTAATCTAACCACCCATCACATCCTCTAGCTTTTCCCACTTGCACCAATAAACCAATTTATTGATTTATTAAATTCATCATTTTCTTTCAACTTGGCATAAAAAGAGAATATTCTCCAAGTTTGAATCTCCCCCCAATTTGGCATGTACATCCAACAAAGCAATTAATAAGCTCTTACATGTCTCTTGCACAAGTCAAGCTTAGCATTTAACTCATCCTTTCATCAAATTCAAATTTGAATCTCCCCCTCTTGGGCACATTGGCCAAAACTTGCACATTCCTCAACCTATCATAATGTGACAAGTGGCCTCATCTCATTGGTCTAATCATTATCCCACATTGCTCTATTTTGAGCTCTTTTCCAACTTGAAAATCTATAAATGAAAGGCCTCATTCTTCATCAACCCATCTACACTCTCATGCAAAGTTACTCTCTTAAACTGAGAACTATTTTTTCCCATCACCATTGCATTGCATCATTTCAGTTTTAGCAAGGATTGGGAAAGGGTCATTGGCACATTTGACACCAATCCAATATGGAATAGGTACTTGTTATGCTTTCGTAATTCTTTTTTATCTCTTTTTTCATTTGTTGCATTTTGAAGCATAAGAGGTTATTCATAGGAGACATTTGATGAATTGTATGCAACTAACATGTTTGAGGTTTGTAGAGTTTATCACCGGACTTAATAGTGCT
>VDFB02346364.1:0-21202 GCA_007258455.2 Sequoia sempervirens
GGATTTGATCTAGATGTCCTTGGGGGATGTGAAGTTTTTATAGGACCAAAGGAAGAAAAGGGAAAGGGAAGGAACTTGGAATGAAGGACTTGGTCCAAATTTCCTTAGGGGACCCAAATTTTTGATGTGACTAAAGGAATAAAGGGGAAGTAGGGGAAATGTAAGGAACTTGGAACCAAGGACTTGGTCCAAATTTCCTTGGGGGATCTAAGGTTCCAACAAGACCAAAGGAAGAAATGAGAAGTAGGGGAAAGGTAAGGAACTTTGAACAAAAGACTAGTCCAAATACCCTTGGAAAATATGAGGTTCAAATAGGACCAAAGGAAGAAAGGGGATGTAGACTTAGCCACTTTGGGGATTTTTCAAATGGGTATTTAACTAACGTTTGGGAAAGGGAGACTACAACTACTAGATGCATATTTGAGCATGATAAACCCATTAAAATTGGATCATTTAAAACTTATGAGAAAATAAAGGGGAGGCACAAAGTGACAACATTTCTAGTGACCTCTTTGGGATGATTACTTGCTAATCATGAGATTTTATTCTTATATATCTTTGTTTTTGTGTTATTCTATATTATATTTTTGTATTAATTTAATTGTACATATTACTCTGCGATCCTATTTCTAACAAAAATCAACTTCCTTTTTTTCAAAATGGAAAATCTAAAGTATTTTATTTAATGTGACTACATGCAAGAGAATTACTTCCAAACTACTCATGGGAAGGGAATGCTCCATCAACCACTAGAATTGTAAATTTTCACAAGATGTTAGTGCATCATGCGAACGTTCACACATAAAGCTCCTATCTAAAATTTTCTGACTTAGAAATATAAAAACATCATGAAATTACTAGAGATAGGAGATTTAAGTGCTTGTGTTTTATAAATAAATTGTTTTACATCAAAAGGCTAAATTGAAGACATAATGCAACGTGAAATTGCAAGGGTGTGCAATTTTCGACACTACAAGTTAACTTCATTTTTTCTTTCACTATTCCTCTACATCTCTCAAATTTTATCAAGAGAAACCATGTTTTGAGGCTTATTTCCAAATTTTATGGGATGAGTATGCACCATCTTGTACTAACTTCATGATCTATTACTTATTTTTTACACAAATAGGTGATCACATGAAAATTTATTTTAAACATAATGTATAATATGAAATCTTTTCCTTAAATAATGGAACAAATTAATTTAGAAATTATAAGTTTAATTGTAGGTGAAAAAGAGGAATAAAATTGTATACTAATTACTTAGCCAACAAAATATAATATAGTTACACATCTTTTTTTCCTCCTTTTTAACATTTCTAAAATTTATCCCAAAAGAACACACATATTGCTAGACATTTAATTAAGAACAAAAAAAGTTTATTTTTATTTATGTTGAGAAACATTCTATAATGACAACAAGCCTTCATATTGTTCACTTAGTATATGTTCTTGGATCATATTTGTTATAGTTAAACACCAAGTACAACTTGTGTTCTCTCTATTCAGATAGGCATATTCAATCATTGTTCAAGTGTTCTTGGTTTGTGCGCTCATATTTTACTTTAAATTTGATATCTATTTACACATCAAAATTTTAATTTCAATAATAAACATAATATTTTCAAAATTATTTTAAAATAATTATTGTCGAAATGCATTAATTTCATATGATTTTTTAAAAATATATATTAATATCTCTCAAATTTTTAAATAAATATATTTAAGATGTATTTATGAAAAATATGACTGCTAATTTAAAAAGCCCCTAGCTGCTAAAGTTTTTTAACGCGGAAGCGGCATGGAACCCTACCATTAGGAATATGACCAACCTTTGCGTATGCCCCGAGAATTCTCTTCTCCACGTGGGAAGGCCGCGTTGCATAACATGCGGAATGGCAATATCGATAAACACCATTTTCCCGCTTAAGACAATTTTGGGCTTCGGATGAATATGTAGACAGTGATAAGTCGGATTCCCAACCATGCGAGAACATCATAATAAATCATAAAAATACAAATCAAAGTGTTATCAATCCCGATAATAACGAGAAACTGTCATAATAATGATGTCATTGTCTTCTCACACCCTATTGCTCAGTCTTTTCGCTTACGAATAATGTCAAGATGGGTAGTTGGAACATCCAGTACCTGTCACAGAATATCTAATGCAAATATCCCACGCATGAATCTTTCGTTCTCGACGAAATGGTGCCATCATGATACGTGTTAGGGCCCCGAGCACTTGTGCCTGTAGAGTCTTATCTTTGTCCTCACGGCATAACATCGATGCTAGGGGTTTGTTTTTGTTATCGTTGCTGTTCAAAAACTTCCCTTTTCATATTGTAAGGGTGAAAAGTCCACATCGTAACACTTTTCCGTTTTCTTTCCTATCAATATATATTTAAAAATTTAATCACGCGTTTAGATTTATAAGGTTTTTCTTTTGAATGCATTAAATGTATATGCTTTTGAGTAATGTGTTTACATTCTATATTTAATTAAAATATATATATATATATAAACTATGTTAAGAGATATATTTTTTAGGTGTTTATTGCATATTTATATATATATATATATATATATATATATAAAACTATGTCAAGAGATATTTTTTTTAGGTGTTTATTGCATATTTATGTGAGAAACTGATTAAAAAAAAAGACGCTTCAAGAAGGATATCTCTCGTGTGTCTGTATGTGTGTGTGTGTGTGTGTGTGTGTGTGTGTGCACTAGTAGTAGTCACATCACAATATGGAACAAAAAATTATTAGGGTTAGGGTTGTGGTTAGCATTAAGAATAGGGTTAGGGTTAGGGTTTGAAATTACAATTAGGGTTAAGATTTGGGATACAATTAGAGTTAGAGGTAAAATTCAGATTAGGTTTGGGGTTAATGTTAGTATTGAATTTAGGGTTAGGGTTACGATTAGAGATAGAATTAAGATGAAGGGTAGGCTTAGGGTTAGGGTTAGGATTAGAGATAGAATTGCGATGAAGGGGAGGGTTAGGAATACAATTAGCATTAGGGTTGGGAATAGTGTTAATATTATTATTAGTGTTAGGGTTATAGTTAGAGAAAAAATAGCATTAGGGTTGGGGTTAATGTTTGTATGAGGATTAGGGTTAGGGTTAGGGTTAGTTTAATTATTAGGGTTAGGGTAAACATAAATATTAGTATTACAGTTAGGGTTAGGGTTAGTGATAGATTTAGAATTCAGGTTGGGTTAGAGATAGAGTGAGGTTTATAGCTAGGATTAGTGTTAGGATTAGGGTTATGGTTAGCATTAGGATTAGGTTTATGGTTAGATATACAATTAGGATTAGGGTTAGGGTTGGGATTACTATTACTATTAGGATTAGGGTTAGGATTAGATTTATAGGTAGAATTAGGGTTTGAGTTAGGATTAGAAATAGAATTAGGGTTAATTGTATGGTTAGGATTAGGTTTAGTCTTAGGGTGAGAGATGGAATAATCATTAGGGTTACAACTTTTTGATAGAATCAAGGTAGAGGTTATAATTACAATTAAGAGTTATGATTTAGGATATTTGTCATTATTTTCTAAATTAAAACATCACTTCTAAGATATTTGAAGGAATCTAATCATTGTTAAAAAAATGTTTATTATTTTTATTGTTAAAATTCATTATATCTACTTGTGATAAAGAGTCATTATATTTTTATTATTGAATTAATTTTTAAAATAATGTATAATAAATTTTTAGTTCTTGTACTAAGTCATTATAATATCTATTGATTACATTTAATTTAGATCAAATTTCAAAGATTAATTACTTAATTTTACTGTAGCCACATCCATCTTATTTATATTGTTGCTTGTTTCTTTCATATTTTTTTCCCAAAATCATTAAATCTAACATGAGATTTATATAAGATGAAGATTCTTATGTACCCCAAAAGGTGTTCATCAACTCTAACATGTTTTTGCATTGTAGTACAAGTATAAGATAATCTATGTTCTATGTTCACAAGTACAAAAGATATCAAGAAAATAATGTAATTTTTTAAATAAAACTTACATCTATAATAAAAAATTATATATTCAATCAATATCATTTACACAACATAATCAACTTCATACAAATTATAATAACTTAATTTAAATTGCATCGTATGTATTTTAATCCATTCAAAATTATATAATTTCAAATTACTATAAAATAATGACTAACTATGCATAATTCTCAAAATCAACTAAATCTTTTGTATCACCTCAATTTCCAAAACTTTAGAATTATGTCATACAATTTGTTATAACAGTAAATTACATCACATCACATGCCATACGAAATATAATTCTATTGAAGGAACGGTACTTCAAAATTTAAAATTGATGTCCTTAATTTTATTCAGCTTTCAAATTGAACCACAAGATGACACGATATATACGATAGAGTTATCACTTCTAAAGTTATAAACTAACACTGTGAGAGCATAGGAAAAGAATTTCCAATCGTATATTTATGTAAATTTCAATCAACTAGAAAACACGTAATAACATCATGATCATGAAAAAATAACAAATGTACTTATCTGCTTACACGAATGCATTTTAATGGTGTGATAATAGACTTTTCCATTCAAAGCAAAATAGAATTCACACTTTCATTTAAAGAATTATAAGTCCTGAAGGAAAGACAGTTTTTGTTATATAAAATCTTTTGGAGAAAAATGGATAAAATAATAGATTTTTCCATCCAAAGCAAAATAGAATTCACACCTTCATTTAAAGAATTCTGAGTCCTGAAGCAAAGACATTTTATAAAATCTTCTGGAGAAAAATGGATTAAAATTGTTTCTAATGCTAGTAAGATCTTTCCTATTTCAATAATCTGTCATAAGTTAACGGACCGTTTTTTGTGCCACGATCATCAGATGGTCGTTCCTGCACGATACACACGAGAAGAGAGTTGACGATAACTGGGTAGCCAACAATCAAAAAATTATATTATGCAAAGAGACATGACATGCATAAAAATAGTGCAGTAATCGGTGTCTTACCAGAGCCCGTGGCTTTGGCTTTTACTTTAGATGTCCAGGAGGAGGGCTGCAAGCCCAGATCTCTCAAAGCATTTTCTGGAGAAGACAAAGAAATCAAATTATTTTAATATGTAATCAAGAAACTAATGTCAGAATACAATAGCGTGTGAAAACAATTCAGTTATATAATTCCCAACTCATGCAAAGAATACTTTGTTATCTGAATCATTTTTTTTCAAAGAGTTTGGGCCCTTGTTTATGTGTCTTAGTGTCTGTAGACTGAGTCTGTATATCTTAGTTGTTCTTGCTGCGTAAGACCCGACGGACTGAGAAGTTACTTCCAAGATAAAGTCGAGCTCTGGAACCTCCATAGGCCGTTGTGAGGGTCCTTCCAGAAGATGGAAGCCAGGCTCTGAGCAATGTTGGACACAGGTTCTTTCCCTCACAGCAAAAGGAGAGGTGCATCATATTGCAGAAGATAAATGCCTATTTTCCATGCTTCAGATAATGTTAGACGGAGGAAATTTTCTACTTTGCAGAGGTACAACAGACGCAAAAGATGGAGGCTGAGCTCTCAGCAACGTTTGAGGGAGGAAAGGTACAACAGACTGCAGAAGATGGAAGCTGGACTAGCAATGTTTGATGGAGGAATTTATTTTGCTCTATGTAAGAGGAAAGCTACAACAGATTGTTGATTTTAATGCCTCAAGCGCCACAATCAGGCTACAGAATACCAAATTTCAAAGCAACAAAATAGGCTAAGAACATGGATTTCCAGGCCTAAAGAGCTAAAACTACGCTACAGAATGTCAAATTTCATGCCTAAAGAAATTAAAACAGACTACATAATGACTGTTTCCAAGTTTAAAGATTCATATATACTTTCAGTTATTGAAGATACCTCCAAAAATAGAAATTGGACTAATACTATTTTTTCCTATTATATTTTAAGAGGAATAACATATCTTATTTATTGACAAAACTCTTGAAACATGTAATATATTTCTAAGTCTCTTAATTCATATTTTTTTAATTTGGAACTAAACATAATCTATAAATGTATTTCTACCTCCCATAAGAAATAACTTCCAAAAACAATAATTGTATTAATATTATTTTTTTGGTTATTAAGAAGAATGATTAAAAAAAATTAAAATGAGCTTTGTATTCTCATTGAGAGAACTTTTGGAACATATAATGTACTTCAAGTCACTCTTATCTCTCATAATTTAAAACCAACTCAAATACAATCAATGCATATATTTTCACTTCTCGTGATTTAAAACTAACCTAGAGATGTATTTTCAGGTCTGGTTGAAAGCATATAATGTTTATACCAGAAAAAATAGGTGATCCATCTATTTTCAGGCGGAGCTTATAATACCTACAGCTCCCAAAAACAGAAAACATAATGTTAAATTAAAAAATCTTTAAGAGTTGTAATTAAATTTGTTAGCCAACGTAAGGAATAATAAATTTAATCCACTGCTTTGGGCACAGAAGAGTTGAACCATATCATGGTTTCGTAGCTCACCCATAACTCGCAATTTTGCAATTTAAAACCAACCCAAATACAACTTAATCATACATTTTCAGGCCTCAGGATTTGGGACTGACCCAAGTACAAGCCAGTCGTGTTTGTAGGTCTGATTAGAAGATTATGGTGTCTTAAGAACCAAAAACAGGCTACAGCCCATTAACTTTCAAGGTTGAATGCTTACAGTGTCTAAAAGCACCCAAAAATAGTAAACAGATAGGCAATTTCAAGACATGATTGAATGTCCACACTGTCTAAAGCGTCCAAAAACAGGAGGCAGATCGTCAATTTCTATAAAATGATTGGACGCAAATACTGTCTAAAGCATTCAAAAATAGGACACAGATCATTCAATTTCATGACAGGATTGGATGCCCATACCGTTTAAAGCATCCAAAAGCAGGAAACACCCTCAATTTCCTGGCCTGGTTGCATGCTATACCGTCTAAAGCGTTCAAAGACAGGATACAGACCGTCAATTTCCAGGTGAAGTAATCGCAGCAGAAACCAAAAATAAGACTCTCAATCTTCAGGTATGGTTGCATCGCCGTACTACGCAAAGCATCCAAAAACAAGATACAGACTACCAAATTTCCGAGGCCTGTAACTCTGCAGGACGAGAGGCTCGAAAAAGTGCAACCTTTCACAAGTATAGGGGTGCAACAAACGTCGGATTCTCAGTAGTATAGAACTCAGAGAATCGGAGTTGAGGGCATAGAGAAAGATCATTACTTTTTGAAGGCGCAGGCTCCCTATCTCAAAGCCGCGGAAAATCAAAGATCACGGTGGTGGGCGTCTGAACTTGGGCATGGCGGTGGCGCAAAGAATACGCAGAACCTGACGAGCGAGTTGGCATTGGTGGACGTGGAGGAGGAGAATCTACGCAGCGACATGCACAGCACGCCGCCGCCTTTTTTCCGGTTCATGATAGCCAAACCACTCGAGCTGAAAGCGCAGGACGTGGAGGCGTGCTTTATCGACGAGCATGGCGACAGCTCGGAGGACCCTATTCAACTGGAAGCGTGACAAGTCGAGGGGTCTGCCTGTCCCCAGTAGAATATAGTTTACACGCCATGCACCACGTAGGTCAGAATGTCCACCGGATTGGAGGTGATAGCGTGCGGCTGTGCTTGGCCACTGGCTGCGATGCTCTTGAGTTGCAGGTTCCGCTCCACCAGCGGTAGCAGCGAATCCCTCCGGCTGCCGGCCACCCATCAGCTTCTGCGTCGGAATTGTTTGCGCCATCGCCATGCCCACGATAGCAACGCCCATCCCCGAGATCTTTGCTTCTCGACCGCTCGGAGAAGGCGGCCCTGCGCCCTCGATCGGAGGCTCAACAGCAGCCAGTGCGCCGTTTTGAGGGCCCGTGGATCTGCTTCTGAAAAGAAGCAACAAGGCGGAGAGGAACTTGACGTTAAGGGCTGATCTTATTGCTCTGTTCTCCGTCCTGGCTGGCTGCGCCCAACGATGAGGGATTGTGAACAGTGATCAAAGCGGCGATTAACGCTTTGGAGATTTGGTTAGTGTGGGATCCAGCAAATTAAAAGAGAACGCCATTGAAGTAATGATAGATTCTACCCCTTGCTTTTCAAACTCCTCACGGTTCACTCCACAAGGTAGATCCTCGTTCCAAACTGGGCAAACCCCATACATTATTTTCTTGTTTGTTTAATTAGCGACCTACAAGGAACCTGCTTGATGGGGTTGGAAAGTCATTCAAGGGAATCCATAAAGGTATCCTCACTGAACAGTCATCCAAAGAATTCAGGGATTCTCATAGTATAGGGGTGGAGAGGCTTTGAAGGGGCCGGGGGGATGCTTGTCTTACATGGGTGGAGAGTCATTCCTGGCTTCACAGTGAGGACTCTCTAAAGACAGGCCTCGTCTGGTCCCAGGGTATCCTACACATACTGGCCTTGAACACGCCGAAGATATGCATTCAAGGCTTCAACCAAGGAAATCCCAAGTCAGCTAATACAATGGTTGCAGACCGCCGTGCCCGACGCGTCGACCTTACCGGTAGTCACTAGCCAGATCAAAAAAGTCGATTTATACCATGCCCGTGTGGGTAGTCTTAGGGTATCAGATCTGGCTATATAAGGTCCTATAATCCTCAACTACTAGGTACACTATGCTTTCCGCCATGTTCCCAATCGTATCCCTGTACTGTTAAAACAGGCCCAAAATATAACAACAGCAACAAATAAATAAAAACAGGGCAAAACAGGGCATAAAAATAATAAGCAACAGCTGCAAATATAACAGTCTAACTTGTATTCCAAACAATCCAACAACTTACAACTGCAGTGCTGTTTGTAATGAACAGCTTCATATTTATAGTGGAGCTTGGAAACTTCTAGTAATCTAGAGAATTCTAAAATCTGGATTGTTCTTTTTTACAACAGTTCTTAGAATGTTCTTTTCTAGAACAGCTCCAGGAATGTTCTAGCATATGGAAGTTTCTAGAAACATTCTACTATTTTCTAGACAATCTTAATCCCTAACATCCCCCCTTATGATTGGATAGAATGTTACAAAAAAGATACAAAGGAGAGGGGAACATTATAACACTATCCCCCCTTAATGTTCACCTTTCGAATCCAAATTGCTTCATTTCCTAAGTCTTTTGCTGCTCTATATTCTGCTCCACAAGAAGACAATGATGTAGTAATTTTCTTTTTGCTACTCCATGTAATTGGTCTTGACCCAATATGAAAATCATAGGTTCCAACAGATTTTTGGTCATTTATATCACCACCATATTCTTCTTTCATAGGTTGCTCCCATTTTTTCTTCCCTCTATCTTGCTTATGTGAAATTGGATCATCAATCTGTAATACTTTGGCCATAAAAGCACTACCATTCCTTCCTTGAAGTTTTGATCCTTGTTCATATATATCTTCAATGCTCCTTGTCTTTTGTCTAGCTGAAAAGTCTTCTTCTTCATTGTCACTACCTGCAGAAAATGGCTGGTCAAAAACATTAGTTGTTTCATTTTCAATGATATTTTCATCATTTGTAGAAGTGCACAACTCATCCTCATCAACATTTCTTTGGAAAAAATCTGAAAAGTTGGAAGCATTTGCTGTTGTAGAATGAGAAGTGGGTATAAGTTGTGATTCTTCATCAAACTTTACATCTCTACTAACAAAGACCTTGTTTGTTGTCAAATCATATAACCTGTAAGCCTTTGATTCTTCACTATAACCCATAAACAAACACTTATGACCTTTTGGTTCTAATTTTTTTCTCTTTTCATCAGGAATGTGTGCCCAAGCAACACATCCAAACACCTTAAAATACCCAACATGAGGCTTTTTTCCACTCCATGCTTCTTCAGGAGTAACATATTTGAGAGCATTAGTAGGAATTCTATTCAAAATATGTGCAGCACAAGAGACAGCCAAACCCCAAAATTTATTATCCAAACTTTTAAAATGTAACATATAACGAGCCATCTCTAAAAGAGTTCTATTCATTCGTTCAGCCACCCCATTTTGTTGAGTATAAGGAACTGTTCTTTGCACCTTAATACCATAATTTTCACAAAATGACTCAAATGCATAATTGCAATATTCACCCCCATTATCCGTCCTTAAGCATTTAATTCTTTTGCCACTTTGATTTTCAACTAATGCCTTAAACTTTTGAAAAACTTCAAACACTTCTTTTTTCCTTTCAAGAAAATAAACCCATACTCTCCTGCTGTAATCATCAATAAAAGTGAGGAGGTACCTGGCACCTGAAAGTGAAGGATATCCTGGTTCACATAAATCACTATGAATGAGTTGCAGTGGATGATTAGCTCTCCATGCTTTACCTGAATCAAAAGGATCTCGATGATGTTTCCCTAACACACAACCTTCGCACACACCTTCACAAGCTGAAATTTTTGTTAATCCTCTAACCATATCCATTCTAACCATATCTTGTAATTTTCTATAATTTAAGTGTCCAAGTCTAGCATGCCAAAGTTGTGACATATAATCAGTCTGAGCAATAAAAGCATGAGAGAGTGTATATTTATCATCAACAAACCCCACAAATTTAAATAGACTCTCTTCATGATCAACTCTTCCAGTAGCAATTATATTGTTTGGGTATTTTCTATCTCTAACAATAACTTGATCAGCATTGACAACAAACTCATATCCAGCTTGAACTATTTTGTATACTGAAATAAGATTCACCCCCAATCCTTCAATTAGTAAAACATTTTTCAAAGACCCATTTGTTACATTAACAGTTCCTATTCCTAAAACTGAAAGTTTCATTTTATTGCCAATAGAAATTTCTTGATCTGAATTCTTCCCTTCATAAAAATCAATAAACAAAGATCTATCCCCAGTCATGTGAGATGATGCCCCTGAATCTAAAATCCATTCTTTATTAGAATCTGAAGCAAAGTATCCCCCCTTAACACTAGATTTATTCTTGGGTGTAGTAATTACCTCATTTGATTTCTCTTGCCTTTTTAAAGAGATAGCTACAAAACTATGTTTATCCTTCTTTCCATCCTTAAATCTTTCTTGCTTGGGCTTATATTGCTGCCTTTCATTGTCCCTCTTCTTCAAACAAAATTTCTCCATGTGATTCTCACCCCCACAATACCTGCAAATAATGGGCTTTCTTCCAGCTTGCTTTTCTGCACCATCATTTCTAGAAAAATGGTTAGAACCTTCATTATTTCGAAATTTATTATTTCCTTTCCAATTCTTTTTTCCATCATTTCTAAAAAATTTACTTTTGGCTGTATATGCATGATTCCTCTTAATATGCCCTTCTTTAATAAGCTGAACTTCTTCATCTAAAACAGACTTGCAAAATTGATCAAAAGTTTGCTGGGGGGTATTGGGATTTAGTTGAATAACCCTTTTCCTTGATTCCTTAAATACTTTATATGGCTGGGGAAGCTTACTTTCAACCATTGCAATCAACTGAAAATCTTTTTTTGCATATTCAACACCTATTTTTTTTAGCTGGGCATTTAAAAAAGTAACTTCATTGAAGTAATCAGACATTTTTTCAAAATCAGATGGATCTAAATTCATCAATTTGTCTTCTATACTAAACATGCTAGCAATGTCTGCATCTTTATAATCCTTTTCTAAAGTCTCCCATAGCTCTATTGGATTATCAACATCAACAAATCTTCTATTCAGATTGGGGCTCAAAGCTTTACCAATAATACCTCTAGCTTGCTCCAACTTGCATTTCCACAACTCCTTTTCTCTATCATTTTGGGGTTCTCCAATTTCTTTATTCACTATCCTCCATAGAGCTTTTTCTCTCAAAGCATTCTTGACTGCAATCTTCCAATCTGCAAAACCACTTCCATCAAAGATAGGCAAAACTTCATTTGAAGAGCCCATGTTAGAAAAAAAATCAACTTTCAAACAGATCTAGCAATACTTTCAGCAATATAACAGCCCTGCAACCAAATATCACTCCAATAATATATCAGCCCTGCAAACAAACCACTTCCAGCAATATATTTTCCTGCGGCAAATCCCTCTAACAATATTTCTAGCTGAACCTCTAGATGAATCTCCAGCTGAATCTAGCTAAACCTGGCTCTGATACCATGTTAAAACAGGCCCAAAATATAACAACAGCAACAAATAAATAAAAACAGGGCAAAACAGGGCATAAAAATAATAAGCAACAGCTGCAAATATAACAGTCTAACTTGTATTCCAAACAATCCAACAACTTACAACTGCAGTGCTGTTTGTAATGAACAGCTTCATATTTATAGTGGAGCTTGGAAACTTCTAGTAATCTAGAGAATTCTAAAATCTGGATTGTTCTTTTTTACAACAGTTCTTAGAATGTTCTTTTCTAGAACAGCTCCAGGAATGTTCTAGCATATGGAAGTTTCTAGAAACATTCTACTATTTTCTAGACAATCTTAATCCCTAACATGTACTCATCCAGAAATAACTAATCTGTACATCTTAATGGCCTGATCGGCGTTGACCTTTCCAAAGGCCGGGAAAACCAAGCAGCTTTGCCTGATAAGGGTTTGGAGACATGATAATAAGGGATAAACAGGCAGCTTTGCCTAAGAGATTAGAGAAATGGCAATAAATAACCTGCTAAAATTATCTCTTACAGAGAGACCAGGCTGTTTAGTGATAGGCACTACATATAAATCTTAACTTCAAATCCTAAATGATCAATGAAAGATAACAGGGCCGCGCCACCAGCAAAAGGGAAACGTACGAACCTGCATTCGTTTAATATCATAAACCAGTAGAAGAGACGAACAAAACAAAAGAGAATAAAAAAATTCTTACATATTTACCTATACGAGTGACTGGTATACTTGTGTCGTGCTTAAAGCTTACTTTCATTCTGGTATGGATATGAACGCTTTCAAGTCCAAGAGTCTCCTGCAGAGCACGGATCTTTGGTCCCTGCACATCCAGATCATAAATCCCTGAAACGTGAAAGATCGTTGTCTGCGACATCTTTGAAAATATTGGATTGGTTCAGTATTACAACTAGGACTTCGACAGAGTAAAAGGATTACAGATTAAGTTCCACTAAGAAATCTACAACATAAAAGCAACTGAAATGAAACATGAACAATTTCCTTGTGTTCGTTAATGAAATGGATCTTTTGTATAATGCTTCGTGGGCAGGTGGGTAAGTTCGATTAAATGCCGCCTCCCCCACAACCTCGCCCGCGGAAAGGGCTGGTGCAGCTTAGTATATAATTTTTTTAAGAGATGCGGAAGAGGGGGAATGTTGGCATGCCCAATGAAAGGGCTGGTGCAGCTTAGCATGTAATATCTTAGCAGTCGAATAATACGTAATATATTGTTAAGAATGCGGTCCCATGAAAAAGGTTTGTGCTCAGCATGTGTAGCTTAAGCGGAAAGTTTCCTACAGAGACCATAGTCTACAGACCTCTGCCGTTGATTTCAACCAATTTACCTTCTACGCAGCTAAAACGTTCATAAGAGATAAAAGTCTCTGAAACTTACGAAATCGACATAGACTTTTCTCATTAACTTATCGAAGATAACGAACTTTTGCTTCCACCATGTTTAGCTGGAGAGAAGGATGATATAGATATAACTTGACTGAGATATTACAGTTCGAAACGTTTTACTCAAGATTCTAGATGACTCGAAATCTCCCAATTGTTTGTGCCATTCTTGGTAGTAATTTTAAATTTGGACCCCTGTGAGGCATTTGCTTTGTGAGATGAATTATCTTTGTTGATTGGTGAGAGTATAACCCCCCGATGGAGCGATTACGCCATTTCAATGTGGGACCGCCATCCCAATCAACTTGTGGCCACCACAAAAGATCAAACCGCGTAGACCGTCACACCTCGATGTGATTAAGCTTTTCATTTTTTTTTTTTAAATTCAAAATGGCGTATTTTTCTACACCATTCAAGAATCTTGAATGTCTTGTGAAATGTGTTATATAGAAATGAAAATTTAATATGATTTAGATTTGTAATAGTCAATATTTATGTTGTTTTTGTTTTAATTAGAGTTTCAAATATAATGATATCATTACATCTTGATCTTATTATCACTCATTCTTATAGATTCAATTTTGATTTCTAGATCTTATGTTTCTCACCTTGCATTAGATAATTAGATAAGTAGGTGTGGACTCCTACAATTGTAAATTTGAATTTTTAAATTTTAAAACTCAAAATTCAAAATTTCACCTTATTGACCCTTTTACTAACTATTGTGAGTCAACTTAACATGTGTGTGTTGATTTATATGCTATATTATATTTAAGAACATTCAATCATTCATTTCTAGATCATTAACGAGTTCTCAAGGAACACATATATAGATTGAATCATTCATTGCAAATGTTGTTGGTCATTTCAAAAATTCACACATCAAAAATCAAGGTTAGGAAATTTTAATATTTCACCTTTTACTAGTTTAGATCCACTAGTTGTAGCTCAAATTCACACTTCAATGCAAATATGCACTTGTGAATTAGGAAGAAATAAAACTAATTTTACACATTCTCATATATGCTAATTCTAAAATACTAACACCTTACTAAATTAATTTCTAACATTTATTCAAACATATTTCCTTCATTAGATTTTGAGCTATGTATTATATTTAATTTCTACAATTTTAATTATCAATCCCAAATCATTTAAATCTAACCTAATTTTGATTAAATTACCTTAAGTGTTTGATTATCCTAGATAGTTTATTTAAGTGGTATATTTACCCTTTGGTTTTGGTGAAATTGACTTGTTTTACATGCTTAAGGTTTGTTCTTAAGGCTTATTCCTTCTACATTAGTTTTTTTTTGTATAATTTATCTAATTGTTTCTCCTTCATCTCAAATTTGATTACAATTTGGATTCAATTTTTTTGTGTCTCGATTTATTCCTATTGATATTTAGGCCCTCATTGTTAACTCATAAAAAATAAATTCAGGATTACAAGCATTTAACTCCTCAAAATTATTTTTACTTTTAGGATCCTTAAACCCTTCTCACCTATGTGGGCCATCCTTGGTGCCATAAAATTATTTTATCTACTAGTAACTTAGTCTACAAGGCATGAGTAACCTTTGTATCCAAGAAGTATGGCCATGAGAAGTAGACACAAGCCACCTCTTTGTTGCTAGTTCCAATGGTGAAGATGGAATTTTTTTAGACCTCTTCACTAAGAATTGAAGAACTATTACACTATGTCATGCATTCATCTAGTTTAAATAAATCCCTAACCTAAACACCCTTAGCAAGAACCATATCTCCTCTTACCATATTTTACCCTCCCCTTGAGAAAAATAAATTATACACCTATATCATTCAATTCACTTATAGAAACTAGTTTCCATTCCAAACTAGGGTTATGTAGTACACCACCAATCCCTTTCATGCAATGATCATGGAACTAAATCTTGTGATCAGATGTATCTCAAAGTTTAGAATCCACCTTCAAGTCCAAAATAAATAATCTCTCAAAATCTATCCTAATCTATGAAATTGTTGGTCCTAAGTCCTCGTGGTCCTAAGACAATTACTCATGCCTTTGTAATCTTGCACTTTCATCCCATCTTTTCATACCACCAAATCTCTCATCCAATACACATTCATAACCACGTTTCTTTCATCCAATCTTCACATAATCACCATAAAGGATTATTCTAACATGCCTTCTACTTTGTTTTCCTTCATAGCATGCTCTATCATAGGGGCTAATGTTCAAATTTAGGAGAAGCAAACTTAGACCTCAAAAAAAATTACAACAACATATATTAAGCATAATACTAGTAACATGGTCCATATGATGTAGTTATTTAAAATGAGATACTATTATTTTATGATTAAATAGATGCATGAATCTAAAATCTAAAAATCCCAATCTATAAATTAGAAGAGCATCCAATTTTAGTAAAATCCAACAAAATACGAACAATAGAAAAAATCAAACATTAAAATACACAAAAGTGTAGAGAGGTTTTTTCCATAGGTGATAACCATTCCTATGGTTTCAATGACAAGTACCATGATGAGAACCAGTTTTTAACATCATATGTATATCAATCATCTATGTTTACCCTACACTTGGGGGAAATTTGTCTCATGCACCAAAAATATCCATCTTTATAGTCCCTATCCCTACATCACAACCATTATATCATTCTCATCTCACATATCTACATACCCATCACATTCATATGTCCATGCTATCATACACATCCATCCTACCTCCCTACTTTTGACCTTGATATAGAAGTGGACAAGATCTTGAAACAATATTTAGGACACCTCTAATACGTCTACCCATTTACAAAAAAAATACTATAGTATATTATCATGATTAATGAATAAAATTGGACCATCTTTGACAAGCATTTCAACATAGCATCATGAATGACACATGGTAGAGTGAGATATCTCAATCCTACATTTCACTCATCAATAAAATTGGTTAAGTAATTATTTGATCAAATTAACTCTCAAATAAATTAATTGATTAAAATCTACTAATCAATCAAACTATTTAACTAGCCAAACATGTTAGTTGACTAACCAATCAATTGAGTTAACTAATCAATCAAATTTTTTCACTCTAAATCAAATCTCTAGCCCTCAAGATTGATTAAATCAATCTTAAATATTCATATTTTCACATAAATATCTTTAAAACCAATATTCCTTCAAAAATTAGAGGAGCTCTTTGAATAGTCTTTGATCTATTTCTAAACATCTAAATCATGTCATCATCATGCTCGCAAAAATATTGCACAACAATTGAGAATCCACAATCTTTTGTTGAAGTGCAAACAAATCCACTTCATGCTTCATCCCAAATTTACATAAATTTACAATAAGAATTTTTAATATTTTTAAAATTTGCATTTAATGTTTTTGAATTTATTGCATTCACTTGTAAATATATATGCATGTAATTAATTTAAAGATTTGTATTTTACTTTCAAAAAAAAAAATTAATATAATTATATTATCTTCTATTGTATTCATATTTAATAATATAATTATAAATGTACATGTAAATGTATATTAATATCCTATTTTTTCAACGAATAATTAATTATACACTGAAGGCGTTCCCTATATGAATCCAATTGACTAACTTCTATTATCAATGATTTAAAATATGTTAGAATGATGCAAGACCATTAAGAAAGATCAAACCATAGAAATAATAGATAATGTCAATAAAATAAACTAATTTTAGAAATCAAATCTAAATTATATTCTTTTCTAATGAATCAAAGAGATAATATCACTACTTTAAAAACCTATTTTTGTAGAAATCAAATATCTACATATTTGTCACTTTTTTAATTTATATTTTTCTAATGAAAGAAAGGATAAACACATAGCTTATAGTATAAATCATAGCTTACTTTCATTACAAATCATTAGTATTATTTTAATTATTCAATTTTTAAGAATTTTTCTCTCTATAATTAATATAATCATATATTTTAAATTATTAATAAATATATTATGGTTATTATATCTACTTTCTATTTAGAATGATTACAAATTAATTAACTTGAAATTATTGCTAAAAAATTTATTTCTATTGCTAATGCATAAATTTAATAGAAAGAAAATGCATGGAATCCCATGAACATGCATAGTATAAGTAAAAAATATGGAGATAAAATCTCTACATACTCTTACATTCAATTTTAAGTTACAAGAAACAAAAAATAAAAAATCAAGATTTTTGTATAAATCATAGTTTTACTTTCATTACAAAGCATTTTGAATTCTTTATTTTGTAGTATTATTTCAATTGCTTAATTTTTAAGATTTATTTTTATAAAATTTATGTAATTCTATATTTTAATTAATAATTAATATATTATGTGTATTATATCTACTTTCTATCTATATTAATTATAAATGGTTCAAATTAATAATATTGTTAAATTTATTTATTTTATTGCTAATGCATAAGTTTTAATATAGAGAAAAAAATCCATGAAATCCTTGCAAGAACTTGTAGAGGATCAGGATATAAATGATGACTTCACTAGGGTGATGAAAAGATAAAATCACTATTTAAAAAAATGAATAGTTTTGAGATCAAATATCTACATCCTCTAGAATATGTAGAGATGATCAAGATATAAATGATGACTTCACTAGGGTGATGAAGAGATAAAATCACTATTTAAAAAATTAAACAATTTTGAGATCTAATATCTACATACTCTTGCATTCCTTTATAAATTATAATTATTTTTAAGGAAACAAAGGATGGACATCTAAGTTATACCATAATTTTACCTTCATTACAAAACATTTTAAACTCTTTAGTTTGTAGTGTGATTTTAATTATTTATTTTAAAAATATTTTTATTTTCTAAATTAATGTTTTAACTAAATTAAAACAATTGATATACTTAACCAAAGGAAAAATAATGGTATATAAATAAATATATTTTTTATATATAATAAATTTTATTTTTGTTTATTAGATTATAATATTATGAGGGAACATATATCTAAATTAAAAGTTATCTTTCAATTAAACTATCACAAGAAAATGATCCAACCCATAAACATTATTCAAGGATTGAATGGAGATCAATCATACAAAAAAGAACTTTGATAAATGATATAATACAAAAAAAATCATCATTCTCACTATTTAAATACAACCAGTTTTCTAAAAGATAGACATAAATTATTCATGCGTCTAAAAGATAGACTAGGCCTACTTGAAAAGATAACTCCAACTCCCTACCATATAAAAGTGGAGTCAAGATATTTTTTTGAAGGGTATCTTTATGGAAAAAGATAGAAAAACATGATTACATACAAATGAGGTTTATTGGCCTTTCAAAGATCATTGAGTGCCACTTCATCATGCAATAAATCCTTATGCTCAACAATCTATTTTTATTAATTAATGCACAATAGGCTCTAAGGATAATTTTTCTTTTAAAATAAATGTTCCTCTTCATCTTCATCTCTACCTTCCTCTCTACGTCTATCTCCTTATCCCTCTCTCCCTCTCTATCGCAATCTTCCCTCCTCTATATCTCCCTCTTTCTATCCCTGTCTCTTCTCCTTTCTCCCCCTCTCCCTATTATAAACATAACATGACCCTATTTATAATGGAGCCTAATTATATTCTTGATTCAAAACTTTTATTTTAGTCATGTTTGGATTCATGCAAGTAGATGTATAGTTTATTTGAAGCTATCACTTCTCCATTTATACCTTTGTTGGAACATATTATAGTGCCTCTAGAAGCCATGCTCACTAGGCAATGTTTATACAAAATATGTGAAAGATCTAATCCATCTCCATCTTTATATCAATCTCTATACCTATCTTCCTCTCTATCTATCTCCCCCATGTCTAACTCCTTACCTCTCCATACATCTCTCTCTCTCTCTTCCCTCTCTATATTTCCCACTATATTTATCTCCTTATCTCTCACTCTTTCTATCCCTATCTCTCCCTCTGTATCTTATTTGTATATATCTCCCTCTATCTCTCTCTAATCTCTCTCTCTCACACACACTCCATATTTCAACATTCATATCTCTATATCTATATATGTCTCACTCACACACACAATCCTTCTTCTCTATATCTATATATGTCTCACTCACACACACAATCCTTCTTTCTCTCTCCCTATATTTATCTCTATCTCTCTATCTCTCTTTATCTCTCCCCCTCTCTCTTTTACTCATCTCTATCTCTCTATCTCTATCTCTCTCCTTTTCTCTTCCCATATCTCTCTTTATCTTCCTATATATATCTTCATCTTTCTCTCTCCCTCTCTCCATCTCTATTTGTCTATAACTACTTCTCTTTGTTTGTCTATCTCTCAATCTCTCTCTCTCCCTCTCTACACCTCTCTATATCTTTTTATATCTCACTATTCATATCTCTCTCCATATCTCCCTCTCCCTCTTTCTCTATATCTCTATCTCCCTCCCCCTATTCCTTTATATATGTCAATCTCTTCATCTTTATCTCCCTCTTCTTCTTCCTTTATATATTTATATCTCTTCATCACTATCTCCCTATGTCTCTCTATCTTTATCTCTCCCTCTAGGTCTATCGCTTTCTCTCTATCTAGTTGTCTCCCTCTTCCTCTCTTGATCTATCTTCCATCCCCCCCCCCTCTCTCTCTCTTTATCCATCCATCTCTCTCCATCTCTCTCCCCTTCCCTCTTCCTAGACCTCTAGATCTATATCTCCTTACCTCTCCATCTCCATCTCTCCATATTTCTTCTTCCATCTCTCCCTCTCTCCACCCCATTATTTCTCCATTTCCTACCCCTATAACTCTCCCTCTCTCTATATCACTTTCTTTCTATATATATATATATATATATATATATATATATATATCTTTATCTTTATATATATTCATATCTCATTCTCTCCCTTTATATATTTATTTCTTTAATCTTTGTCTATCCCTCTCTCCTCTCTCTCTTTATATCTCCCTCTCCTCCATATCCCTCTCATTCTATATCTATTTCCACTCATATCCCTCTCCCTCTCCTTCTCCATCTCTATCTCTGTCTATGTCTGTATCCATATCTTCCTTTCTATCTCTATCTCCTTTCCCCGTTCTCCCACTCTTTCCCCCTCTATCCCTCCCTATTTCCATCCCTCTCTCTCCCTATCTCCCTATTGCAAAACACAATATGAGCCTATTGGTAATGGATTTTGATTATCTTCATGATTCAGAAGTTTTTTCAATTGTGTTTGGATCCTTGTAATGGATACATAATTGATTTGAAGCTATCAAGTTTCTTCATCTAGACCTTTGTTGCACAAACAACATCATTTACTAAATTGCCTACTAATTGAACTCATATACTATACAAATATATGAGAAATAAAAAACCAAAATTTCTCTAAATTTACCTTCCACATCTCTTCAACATACCCATTGTAGAACAGGGTGCGATTGCTAGTTTGACTCGACAATTACCTATCGACTCCTCTCCCATAATTATCCCCTATTTTTTCTAGTTAATGACCTTTTTTAAAAAGCATTCACGTGGGGAGTTAAGAGTAAAAAATTAATTAAGAATGTGATAACAGTTGAAGCTAAAGACAATCGAGTGTTGGCAGACACGAATATGCCTCTCTCATGTGAACGGGGTTTGTACTCTGAAAAACGAGAGAA
>VDFB02346365.1:0-28725 GCA_007258455.2 Sequoia sempervirens
CACAAGAACCCCCTTATAGTGGTATGTAAATCACCTTCAGAAGGACAGCAACATGACGACAACAATTATCTATTCACGCTTTCAATTAAAAACAAAACAACCTACTCAGCAAACCAATCAATTACAATCTCAAGGTTCTAAACAACTATCCATATAAGAAATTCATTTATAAGAAACTCGAATAGTCATTAAGTTATCCACTAACTAACAATCCAAGTGAAATAATTAAGAACGAAATCTCAATTCAAAGAACAATTTATCATGTTTATTCAAGTTTACAAAACTATCGATATGAAATCAAATAAAGTTTACTACAATACTTAACCATGGCTAAAGATGTTGATTAATTCTAATATACACAATCCCAAAAAAAAAAAAACCTCTTTCATCAAGTTAAGCATATTCATACGTAAACATCTTCTTTATTAGGATCATTATCACTTCGTCTAAACCTAGAGTGTTACCCCACTATTATTCTCTATCATATCTTATCAAAACTTTCAGATACTCCACTCTTAAATGATCGATATAGGAGTCACTAACTCATAAGCTATAAATAATTACTCCAAAATCAAACCATTATTCACATAACTTCACACTTTTAAACTAATAGATTGATCTTTGACTTCCCAATGGTACCAAACAGATTGTAAGAACTAGGATACTCCTATAATTTTTTAATGTAATTGGTGAGATCCTCAAGCAATCAACCAAAATAGGGTAATGAGAAAGGGACAGAAAACTCATTCCCTTGTTTCTTATCAAATACATATATGCTAGGTTATGATCATATAAATGAACCCACTCTAATTTATCTAGAGTCTATATACTTGAATGAAAATATAATGCTCATTGAAGCTTAATTTAGAATCGTCAAATCTTAACTAGTGTTCAATATTACTTGAACCTCTACAACTTACCGATCTTTAAAAAGATCAAGATGAAAGTAATTTAAACTAAAATAATGTGCAAATCCCTTTATTTACTCTCCATTCTCTGGTTATGACGAATGAAATCAAAGAGATTATTTAAATCTTTAAACTTCCTATTATGTTCAAGTGCCACAGCTTAGACAGGTTGACAATGAAATCAGAGAGATTATTTAATGTACTACACCTTTGCAAGTCTAAAAGTTGCAGCTGTGATAAATTACCAAAGGTTTTAGGGAGGCTATTTAATTATGTACAATACCTCAACTCTAAATGTTGTAACTGTGACAGGTTGCCTAGTATATTAGAAAGTGAATAATGGAATTTGAAGATATCGCCATCTACTTACATTATTAACATTATTTTCAAGTGTTGCAACCATGATAGATTTTCAGTAGAATCTACAGGTTATTTAAACCTTTAAACTTCTTGTTATGATCAGGTGCACGGCTGAGAGAGGTTGACAATGAAATCAGAGAGATTATTTAAACTTTTAAACTTCTTATTATGTTCAAGTGTGATGGTTGAGATAGGTTGAAAATGAAATCAAAGAGATTATTTAAACTCCTACAACATTCTATTTTCAAGTATAACAGATGTGACAAGTTGCAATTTGTGTCAGGAACACTATTTAAATTTATGCACCCTCCAAAGTCTGATTCTTTAGCTACGATAGATTGCCAAGGTTGCAAGATGAACACAAGGTGGATTTGTATGCAAATGTCAAACCTAGGCAAGGTGCGTAACTGCTTGATAAAATGCCTCAAATAACTGTCATCCCATGGAATGCAACCCACATCTCTTCGTAACAAAGGTATCTTTGAGAAACTAAGTTTTTGATGGCAGATAAAGATATAATAAATCTTACTATTCAATTTAGACAAGATATTTCATAGTATAGGAGTATCTAAGGAACAAAGTCAGAGTGGTAGCATATGTCATAACCTCAAGAGTATCTTGTTTTATAAACTCTTCATGACTAAGATTAGACCAGATTTAGGCATACATTCAATAATCACTAAACGATTCAATGTTTCATGACTTAAGACTGAATTTACTATGAGATAAGGATATACAAGACATAAACTCACAAATGTTGTATCTCCCACAACTATGGCTAGAAGGCTCACGGAACAAAATGATGCCATTTTAGGAAACAAGGAGGAGGGTACAAAGTATGGCTATAGTATAAACCCAATTAACACAGTTTTAAAAAAAAACTCTCAGACAGACGCAATGAAGTGTAGTGATAAGAATAAGCCTAGTGCCACAACCTTTCTCAGCATCTAGCCCGCAAACACGATAGGAAGGTGTAACATCAAGCTTGACACAATTTGAAATAGGTACCTTATTCTCATGGAGGATATTGGTGGTACATTAACCAAAACATTCAGAAATTAAGGGGCTCGCACTATACTAGATGCACTATTTCAGATTTCAGTAATAAAGAAAGGACAAGAATGGGACTATCATAGAAACAAGGGGGAGATTGTGTGTAACAAATCAAAATTACATGCATCAAATTTCATGAGCAAGTCACCAGGGTAAAAGAAAAATTGAACCCCTTCAACCTCGTTTATAACAGGCAAAGGCTGAAATTAGCCATCGAATTAAATGAACTTGAAATCTCATACCACATCTAATGATTTACCGAAAATAAACTATTGAATAACATCGAAATCTCCTATAACAAAGATAGGACAAAGGAGAGTAATACCATAACTTATCTGAAATTGTAGATCTGAGAAGTATTCATCAAATTTCCCATAACATCTGCTTCCATCAAGTCATAGCCCATAACCACCAAGAAAACCTCCTCCACTTGATGAGCCTCCTTGGCTTTCCCCCCCGAACAAACCCTCCTTCAGAGTCATGAGCCCCCGTCCCTCCGAAAAATTGCAGAGCTTTCATGATAATCCTCCAAAAAAAATAATCTCATAGGATCAATCCCCCATTTGCGAGATACATGTATATTCCCCTTTTCTTTTCCAGAAAGCTCTCTCTTTAAAAGCATTCCATGCCCATTACTAAATCAGTTTCCCACCATGCATGATCAAGGAGAGATTTTTCTATCTTTTTATTTTGCTTTCCACATCAGATGAACACCTTATCCTAATTCTAAAAATCTTTCTACTTTCCATACTTAATTAAGACTGAAATAATAGTTATTTATCTTTTTCAAGCTTTTACACTTCAGTTCACAATCTTATCTCCTAAATTCATTTTAAAGAATCACCTTATTTTTCGTAATTATCCTCACATAATAATAAATTGTCAATTATAATTAAATATAATACTTTTAAGAATGAAATCAATTTATTTATAAATAATAACTTTTTCTCTATATTTTGTAAGCTTAATTTATTTAATCATCATTTTGATTTTCTAAATTCATATAAGTTCCCTTGTAGGAAAATTTTGATGTAATTAATAGATTAAACAAAAAACCATTATGTTTACCACACCATTTAAATGACACAATAAACAAAAATAAATAGTTACCCCAATCTCTAGAAGGTAAATGACATAGGGGCTCTACACTTGATGAGAACCTACAAAAATAATTAATGTAAGTAAACTAACTATAACTTTTATGAGTCATTTAAGTAAAAAATTCATGTGAGAAAAGAATAATATATAGTAAATTCCATTCAAATTCAAATGATGTTTTCCATAGGATGGATTAAGGGGACCTAAGAGGATATATAGCTTAAGGGGGGTCTTAAGAGAATGCCTTAAATGGAGTTAAGAGGATGGCAAGTTAAGAGGATGCATGGCATGAACCCTAGGGGCTTAACGGGTCCTAAGAGGATGGCTTAAGGGGAATTATGAGAGTGACTTAAGGGATGCAAGATTGTGGATTAAGGGTATGTAAGAGGATATGACTTAAGGGTCCTTTAAGAGGATAGCTTAAGGGGATGCAAGAGGGTGGATTAAGGTGATTTGATAGAATGAAGGGATGTAAGAGGGTGGATTAAGGGGATTTGATAGAATGACTTAAAGGGATGTAAGAGAGTGGATTAAGGGGATGCAAGAGGGTGGATTAGGGGAGTTGATAGAATGACTTGAAGGGATGTAAGAGGGTGGATTAAGGGGAGTTGATAGAATGACTTAAAGGGATGTAAGAGAGTGGATTAAGGGGATGTAAGAGGGTGGATTAAGGGGAGTTGATAGAATGACTTGAAGGTATGTAAGATGGCAGACAAGGGAGTTGATACAATGGACTTAAAGGGATGTGGAGAGAGTGGATTATGTGGATGAAGAGGTGGATATGGGAGTGGATAGAATGGAATGGAGGGACAAAAAGAGAGTGGATTAAGGAATTGATAGAAATGACCTTGAAGGGATGAAGAGGGTGGATTAAGGGAAAGCTGGATAGAATTACTTGAAGGAATGTAAGAGGGTGGATTAAGGGGAGTTGATAGAATGACTTAAAGGGATGTAAGAGAGTGGATTAAGGGGATGCAAGAGGGTGGATTAAGGGGAGTTGATAGAATGGCTTGAAGGTATGTAAGAGGGTGGATTGAGGGGAGTTGATAGAATGACTTAAAGGGATATAAGATAGTGGATTAAGGGGATGCATGTCATGAACCTTACGATATGGCTTAACATGCCCTAAGAGGATGGCTTAAGGGGAATTATGAGAGTGACTTAAGGGATGCAATATTGTGGATTAAGGAGAGTTGAGAGAATTACTTTAAACCCTAAACCCTAAACCATATGACCTAAATCCTAGGAGATGAACCATAAACCCTTAAAACCCATATAGATTTGTTATGCTAAGCATCTCATGAGCCCTAGAAACTGTAAACCCTAAACCATATGACCTAGAGACTGGGAGATGAACCTTGAACCATTAACCCATATATTCTAGATGGACCACCCATGAACCCCAACTCCATATAGAGATTTTGTTATTTCAAGCATCTCATAAACCCTAAAACTTCAAACTCTAAAACCATATGACCTAGAGACTGGGAGATGAACCCTAAACCATTAACCCATATAGATTTGTTATTCTAAGCATCTCATGAACCCTAGAAACCATAAACCCTAAACCATATGACCTAGAGACTAGGAGATGAACCCTAAACCATTGACCTATATAGATTTGTTACTCTAAGCATCTCATGAACCCTATAAATCATAAACCCTAAACCATATGACCTAGAGACTGGGAGATGAACCCTAAACCATTAACCCATATAGATTTGTTATTCTAAGCATCTCATGAACCCTAGAGAGACTTAAGGGGATGCAAGTGGATGGATTAAGGGTAGATATATGAGGATATGGATTAAGGGGTCCTAATAAAATGGCTTAAGGGAAATTAATAGAGAGACTTAAGGGGATGAAAGAGGATGGATTAATGGTACATAAGAGGATGGCTTAAGGGGTTTTAAGAGAATGGCTTAAGGGGATGTAACACCTCTCTAATCTCAAGCTGGTAAGGTAGCATTCTGATTTTTGATTTGATATTTTAAAATGTTAAATGTTGTCATAATGAGATTATACATTGATGAGTATGGAAAGGTTATCATGATTAGTTAATATTCTAGATTACAAGCTTATATATTGTTATCATGGCTTATGTATGATTATGGATAGGAAAGGGATGATGTCGTAACACTCATATTCGAGAGGCTTATGATATCATGACTCCCTTCCTGATGATTGATGTTGCTTTGGATATATGTTATATGCAAATGTACTTTAACGTGTAATTGAAATTGATGCAGGCATCGAGTATCAACTCTGCCTAGATCCACAAGCCTGAGCATACTCATATCCCTGATGGTGGTTACTAGAGGTAGTCACAAGCCAAATGTCCCCTACCCTAGCCCACTATACCCTGTTAGGGCAGTGTTTTCCTTATTGGTGTCTTACCGTCTTGTTACTTAATGGTAACGTCTGGAGCTGGAACTTCTATAGTTGGAAGTTCTGTAGCTAGAACTTCCATAGCTAGAAGTTCCGTAGCTGAAAGTTTTGAAGCACCTTTCAGTCGTATGTTTCGGCGCACCTTTTTGTTGCATGTGGTTTACTTGTATGTCTCATTGAGGTATTTTGTTATGGTTTTCGTGAATCTTTTATATGGCTCTTTATTTGGTTGTCGGTCTTATGATGCATTTTCATTGGCATCTTTTCGTGATTTCATATATGGCATTTTATTGATGAGAGATTTAAATGGTTTTACCCATGAGATTTTAAAATATGATGTTTTAAATTATTTTTATTGATCATTCAAGAGAATGATATATTTCATTCGAAAATTTTAAATGATTTTATGAATTGTGTTGGGGAGTTTGAGAAGCTTGTTTAATTAATTTCCTTATTTTATGATTTGTTTTGAGGAGTTAGTTAATAAATGGGGGCAGCCTTGCTTGAATATATATAAATATACTTTTATTCTTTTGTCTTGGGGGGAGTTAGCATTTTGTGAAGAAAATATAAAATGGGAAAAAGTTTTATTTTGAGGGCATTCTTTGGAGAGAAAAATTTCTATTTGGGAAAGAAGATAAGAAAACCCATGAATTGGGCAAATGAGGGAGAGAAGAACATGGATAATTTTGAGAATAAATTTATGGGCAATGGCACCGGAGGCTCAGGATAGTTTTGTTGTTATGCTGCTTCGTTTTGGGATCTCGCCGTGTCTTGCTGAAAGAGCTTTTCTTCTTTTCATATTTGGGTTGATTTGAGGTATTCTTTTGTGTCTTACCTAAATTTTCTGAGTTATAAATGTATGAATGAGTGCATGTTTCAAATTCTTTGGGAATCTTGGTTGTTGGGTGTGTTATGTCATTTGGTTGTTTAGTTCTCTTTCAGCCTAGTTATGGAATTTACTTTAGGGAAAATTGAGTTTTTTTTTTTAAATCTGTGCAAATCCCTCAGTCTAAACTCTAATCCAGCTTTGGGACTCACCAAAAATGCCCAAATCTCAATGGGGTAGGAGTCTAAAATGCATTTCGAACACTTTCATTTTCGGCCAAAATTTGTGCCGCCTGGTAGAACATTTTTTTATTGTTGCTCATTATACCCGTGCTAAAAATGAATTTTAATAGTGGATCTCTTTTAGAAATGCCAAGACCTCAATTGGTTCTTTGGCATATTTTCATTCTGGTCACTTTTCGTTTTGGGCAAAATTTGTGCCCTCTTATTAAATGATGTTTTTGTTTGTTGCTCTTAAACCGCTTGACAAAACTAAAAATTAAGATTGGATTCCATGTAGAAATGTTGAAATACGAACTGGGTCTTCATCCGATTTTTAATTTGGACACTTTTATTTTTTTCATGCTTTTACCCAGCCTTGCCTTAAATGAAGTTTTCTAGTACAGCACCTCATTATGGGTTATAAAATCAAAAATTGATGGTGGATTTCAACTTGGAACACCAAAATCTGAACTGGGTCAGGTTTAGGATTTTAATTCGGGCACTTTGAATTTTTATGTAATTTTCATGCCTCTTTCACGATTGAATTCAGCTGTCAAATGTGTCTTCTTACAGCAATGGTTGCTTGGCTGTGTTAAATGGCTTTTATGATGGGTTCTTGTGGCTTTTCGTCTATTTCACATTTGTTATGGATTCCTCGTTTGGTTAAACGAGAAGGCCTATCCGTCTGTGGGGCGTTGAGTTATCCGTCTGTAGGGTGTTGATACGGGCATGTTTGAGTCTCCTTGTCTGTATGAGAGGTGCACTCAGTTTCATGTGGTTCCATCCCTTCGAGCACACATGATGACATTCCTTTCGTTCAACACTTTTATACTCTATGCCACAATAGTTATGAGTAGTTCCCGGTATGATTGTATGTGCATCTTCATGTGGTGAAATTGGGTTAATGCATTGTAGTCTATGTTTGCTCTATGTCTGATGTGAGCATTGGCCATATGTTACCCTTGCCTTATCTTTTTATTCTTGGGCCTTGTGACTACCTCTAAGCACGGTGGGGTGGCCTCTTTTGAGTCCACATGGTAGGGAGGCATTGCCACCACCATTGGGGACCGGCGTATAGGTTACTGGAGCACCACTCAAAGCTGATCCCTCTTGTTCTCATCTTATATGTTGATGTATTTTATTTCATGGCTATGCCTTTTATTTCATGTACATTCATTTATGTATATTGTACTCTCTTGAAAGAGAAGATAAAATCATATAGATTAATGAGAAGAAATGAGATGTTTCATATTTGATTTACGAGTTCCGATGTTGGTATCGGACTTGCTTGTAATAAGATGATCATTATGGCTTTTACTTCATTATTTTCCATGCAAAAATTAGATATTGTTATATTTTTTTCTTCATATTATTGGTTGCAAAGGTTCTGGAGCATCGCCGCCCTTTGTTAATGTCCTGTGTTGTGGCTGTACAAGTTCCGAAGCATCGCCACTTCCTATTCTTGGCCTTTGTTGTTGCTGCTATAGTTCCAGAGCAGCGCTGTTAAGGTTCTGGAGCAGCGCTGTAAGTTCCAAAGTAGCGTTGTTGAAGGTTTCAGAGCAGCACTGCAAGTTCTGGCACCAAGCTAGGAAGTTTCGGCGCCGAGCTGGAAAGTTTCGGCGCCGAGCTGGAAAGTTTCGGCGCCGAGCTGGAAGTTCCGGAGCCGAGTTGGAAGTTTTGAAGCTGCGCTACAAGTTTCGGAGCAGAGTTGTTAAGGTTCTAGAGCAGCGCTGCTAAGGTTCCAGAGCATCTTCCCTGGAGCTCATATATTTGTTCTATTTGGATTTTTCTCTAGAGGGTGGTTTAGTCCTCTCCTTGGGGTTATGTTCGGCCATGCTTGGCCATGTAAGATGTCGATTTATCGTATTGAAATCTATTTTTTGTGTAAGTTATTCTTTATGTTATAAAAAAAAATTATGTCCTCTTTTGGCTCTTACCCTTCGGGGTTGCGTAGTGGGATGTTACAAGGTATATTAAAGAAATTATAAAAAATTTATAAAATGATAATGGATTAAATTTAGTTTTATATTTATACTATCAATTAAATGTATCTAGAACTATATATATAGTTAAATGTCTCTAGATTTGAATTCCATTGTAATATATGTATCTTCTCTCTTTTTTGTAAAGCATCTAATTTTGGGAGACCTAAAACAAAAAATGATTTGAAACTTTAATTAGGAAATGACTATTAAAGACAAATATATATATCAATTAAATATGTATACAACTATATACTTACCAATATTTATTTACTTTGTTGTACCATCTGCATCCTCTCTTTTTTGTAATGCATCTATGATTGTCTCATGATCATCCATTGAAAGTGTCCATAAAACTTTATTAGCAAGCCTCCCTTGATATCTAACTAGTTTTATATTAGTTTCCAAAATCAAATGTGAATAATGAATAATCTTCTTGTGTCTTTCATAATCTTCAAATGCAGGCAAGCCATTCTTTCTCATCAAATATTTTTGAAGCCAGGTGCCAACAACAACCATTGAACCAGTTGGATACTCAAAGTTGTCATCATCCACTCTAGGATGTACCAACTTATGTTTTCTCTCAACACATCTAGCCAACCAGTACTTGGTCTGCTCTTCATTCCCCTCAAGTGCAACAACAACATACGCATGTCTACAAAAATAAATAAAAAATTCAATAAAGAGTGACTTATATTTAATTCACATATATTAAACATGCATACATATAAAATTCAACTCAATAAATAATGTACCTTCTTGTACAAGATCTGAAACACAATCATAATCATCTGATGCGAACACTTGATTATCTTCAATTGTCGTTATGTGTTGAACATGTGTCGATGTAGGCGTTAAGGCTCTTTGTTGCCATTGTTCGACCCATTATGTACTTTCACATGCCTCCCAATCACTTGCAATACAAAATTGACAAAAGCATTCCAACTCCCTTGTCCATATTGTCCATGTGTTTGCATTCGAACTCTTAAATGAATGCCATTTTGCAGATCCATTAATTGTTTCACAATCTTGTCGAGAAAAAACATCATTTTTTTCAACTAACCAAAAGAAGTGTCGAATTATTGAGCTCTCATTTGTTCTTGTAGATAATTTGGTATTGCACCAATCTATAATTTCACGTGCATCTCTCAATTTTGTAGCATCCTCAAATTTTAGTTTCTCTCTAGCAAGAGCTCTTTTCACACATGCACCTACTCCATCGAGTTCTCCCTTACCATGACCAACTTCAAAAAAACTCCATATGTGTTGGATGTTATTTTCTTTATGAAGTCTACATAAGCAATAAAAAATTCTAGCATTTTTGAATTGACCCATGCAATTATCCGACCATATGAGATGTTCTAGCATTTGAATTCCTCTCTCTTTTAAATTTTTATAAAATATATCAAAATAATATTGAATAAACTCAAATGAATGTAATAGATTATCACTTACATAAAAATGATACTCTCAATAAATTTCTATTATCTTCTATACTATCATCTACATGTCTATAAACAATGTGAACAAATATCGCTACTTGCACTAAATTATAATACTGTGATTGAATTTCTTCTTGTAGAGCAAGAGTATGATTTTTAGCAAAATCAACAACTAACAACATAGTTCCAATTGGGAATGTGTTTTTACATAAACAGAATTGATTATCAAGCCAATGATCATACTAAGAGTGTTGAACATATTTAGGTACAATCTTATCTTTAAATTTATTAATAAATGCATGCACACTAAATTTTTCCACAATTAGCTCACAACATTTTCTAGTTTTTCCATCTTTCAAAGAATACTCAACATTTTAAAAAAAATTTACATCCACTAATTGTTGTCCAAATTTATCTAAATTACTTTCATGTATACATTCTCCTAATAATGAAAAGTTTCCACATCTATCACATTCTCCATAAATACATGTTTTTAAATAAAATAAGTTTCCATTAGAGGGTTCACAAAACAAACCTACAATAAAATATTTGATTTTTTTAAGTGGAATATGAATACCACAAATGTCCTACATAATTTGGTTAGCATGCAAAGTGCATCGTATATATCAAAAACTATCATAATATTAATGAAATTGTACATGGGTCTTACAACAACAAGAGATTTGTTGCTTATTAATTATAACATACCAAGATTTACACTTTTCGAATGATCTTTGACTTATATTAATATTCAATGGTAAGATTGAAGCATCTAAAAAAAATTTATATAATTCAGTTTGAGTCATATCTAAGAGATGCTTTGGATGAGGTTCATGAATTTTTGAACCCACCCTTAATTTTAAGAGATCTCTAATGTTAGGTGATACTCTTGCATTATCATGCCAAAAAAATTTGCTTAAAGATTTAATTTCATGAGTTAATTTTATGTCTGATCTTGGGAGTCTACCACTAAAACTCCAACATTGATTAATTGGATCATTTTCAATACTTTCTCTTCTTTTAGCAGCTCTTATCAAAGTTCTAGGATTTACTTTTATACATTTATTAATCTTACTTAACATTCTTTTATTTGAAGTTGCTTTATCAACTAGAGTAGTTGTTATTGCATGACGAGTCGTATCCTTATCTTTTGATCAAATTTTCTTACCTATAAAATCAATAGCATTAGCAACACTAGATATGATTTGTTCTACTAAATCATCTTTCTTTTTGGTTTTACTAAAACACCTAATTTTTTCATCTTTATTCTCATTTTCGACATTATCATCAATTACACCATGAGTTGATATTGGAATCCTAATTTCTTTCTATACATTTTTTTATATGTATTCTATTTCCATAAGTTATAATTTGTCTCCAAGAAACTTTACCACAAAGTTTATCTAGCACATCTCATTCAATTGTAAAAAAAACATTTCCAGGTTCATCCATACAAGGGGTTTCATTTTTATTTTCAAATGTAAAAGGGATTTCATTCACATTATCATTAGTATGAAGGATTTCATTCTCATTTGCATTCTCATAAGATATAATTTCATCATTTTTTTGTTTTTGCATTGTTTCAACCCTAGAATTATTGATATCATTAATGGTGTATCCAGCTTCATCTAAACAAGTAATATCAATATTATCAAAACTTGGGTTTGAACACATACCTGGATGGATTGTATGAATAGGTGCATTTTCCATATCATTGGGAGGTGGATTTGAAGACATACCCGAAGTTGTTTGCATAGGTTTTCCACATCATTCAAAGTTGAAGTTGAAGGCATAGTTGGGTTTGTCTCCATAATTGCATTTTCTTCCATATTCACCATCTCCACATTTGCATCATCTACATTCATTTCATCATTCATGGATTCCTCTTCAACATTCTTGGAACTAGATGCTTGCAAATTTTTCATTTGATGAATCCTTTCTCTTCTATCCCTTTGTCTTTTTGCCTCCATATCTCTATTTGCTTGAATTTCTTCGGGTGCCATTAACTTTCTACATCTTTTTATTTGTCTTTTCTTATCTCCCATGGTTACCAAACCCTCTTTGATGACAAAAAAAATGATTCAAATACAACCTATTTTCAAATTTTTATCTCCTCCAAATATTCAAATAAAACTATGTAGTATGAAGATCCTTTTTTCTTTAAATTCTGAAGTACAAAAACATCGTGAATGCATCCAAAAATTCTCTTTTTCCAAATATTCTTGTAAAAAGTTCTTGTACTTTATTCCACTTCAGAAAATTCAACCTGCACTTTGTCTCTTCCAACAATTTGAATAGAATATGCCCTGCACAAGACAAAGTTGCAATAAAAAATGCAAAAAATAGCACTTTTGGTCCATACTATAGAAAAAGAATGTTGCAAAAAAAATGTGTTTTATCAGTATTTACCAAATTAGGAAAAAATGGCTATATCAAAAATGTGTATGTGTTATGAAATGCATACGCATTCTATTCTAGGAACGTGTACGCGTTATATAACACATACATGTTACCTTTCCCCAACGGGTAATTAGATAACATGTGTTATGAAACGCATACACATTTCATTTAAATAACATGTATGCGTTTTAGTAATGCGTACGCATTATTTAAAAACTAAATTCCCAACCCACATGCAGCCTTGGTTTTAGGCTTGGGAAAGGCTTGGCAATCTTAGCCTTAACCTTTGACCTGCAACTAAAAAACTAAGGCAAATTGAAGAAGAATGTCCAACTTTGGCAATATGGTTGATGGACTTTTTTTTTAATCAATCTATAAAATTAAAACTCATTAGAGAACATGATGACTAATTTCCAAATATATAGTTTTTATTAATATTGGATTATGTTTTCTATTTTTTAATTAATTTCTAAGAAAACTAGTCCTTAAACTTGAAATATCAAGCTTTTTTTGTTTTTTAATAACTTTTTTTGGTTAAATTTCTTGTAAAAAAATTATATGGCATCAAACTTCAGACAATTCTCTACACAATGAAAAAAAAAAGATTCAAAAAATGTTTATTTTAGGTCCAATTATGTTGTCCATACATGTTGATTTTTAAAAACAGAAATTAAGCTAATAAAAATTTAATAAAAAAAAATATTCAACAAAAAATTACAAAAAAAAATCCACATCAATATTCATGTTGTTAGCTCTCTTTTCCCAAAAGGAATTAGTAAAATACTTTTATTTGAGTCAAAAAGTGGTGTCCGTACACGTGCTTGGTATGGTAAAAAAATAGCGACTTTTAAAAAGTGGTTTTTATAGATCCCTATCAAAATTTAATTTCTATAATCTGGGTATTTGAATAATTTACATATTTGGAAACTAGATTGTAAATTCTAAATTTCATATTAATAAACTTTTTAAGAGTCATTGTGTAAGTGCCTCAAATTTTTAGTCCAAGTGTGACAAATTCTTAAAAACAGCAAAAACACTTCCACTTTTTGAGTTTTTTGTGTACCCAACTTCTTACATTAGCCCTATTGATAGAATACAAACAACACACTAATACAAGAATTTTCCATTCTATAAAATAGGGGTGAGAACTACATACTGTGCACCTCTTGGGTATATTTCACCTGCCTGAATCTCAACCTCCCCAAAGAAAACAAAAAAATATATCCACACCCCTGGCTTCAACCCCTATACCCTGTGCATCTTCCTCCCTGTTACGTTGAAAAAGAAACATGCATGTAAAAATATTCCCCCCAAAGACTAGGCTCAAGAAGTTTGTATGGAAGGAAATTATAAATTCTCATGCATCTACACACTCTGCATAGCCTCCTTGTCAACACCACTCACCCGTGCAATGATTATAGGAGATGAGTTTGGAGAAAGCTCTAGCCAGTTCTTCAAATGATTTAGAGGAACTGAGTTTGAAAATCAAATATATTTGGACCACCACTCCTCACCCATCTAATTAAAAGACCAACTAAGTAGTATCACACTGGTTTGTGGTGTATACTCGTTCAAATAATTGACTTGAAGGGTTTGTAGTGTAGTCCCCAACCTAAAATAACATAGTCATACCATGGTTTGACTCAATCAATTCTCTCAGCCACTTCCAAGGCTAACAACCCTACCATTACTTACAAGAAAATAGCATGGTTAAGGTTTCTGACAACCTATCATACCATCCTTATTCCTAACTTAAAGAACAATCAATATCTAGACTAATGTATTGTAATCATACTTATAAGAGAATTAGCTCATAATACTAAAAATTCTTTTGAAAATATTACTTGTAACATAGTATGAATGGATTAATAAAGCTCGTCACAATATGGCATATAAATAATAATCTCAAGCTTTGAATAGGTAAGCCCATTTGGGAAAATCATAGATATTCGAGTCTATTTAAATAACATAGGCCTTATACATATAAACGTATTCAAGGAATACATAGACCATTAAATCCATTTCAATATTGGATTCATAGTTCTATTATACTATAGCCCATTCAAACAATAAACAAAGACTACCATTATACAAGCCCATTTGAGCACTTTACAAATGTTTAGATGGGTAATATACATAAACCTATAATTCCATTCAACTATAAATAGAGACCAAAGAACCTGTAAGACCCCACCTCGTAGGTACTTAATACAACTCTAATTTGTTAAATGTTTTTCTTGAATTGATGATTAGATATATTATGGATGAAAAATAAGGTGATCTTTTGGTGATATCCTTGCATTTAATTTTGGCATTATGTTTATTGTCACTACCATGAAGGTGGAATGTACTCACATATTGTGAAAAGAAAATTGAAATTTTAAATGGATTATAATATAACGAAAGCATAAAATATTCAATTAACATATTTATGTAATATCCAATTGTTACTTATGATTGTGTTGGTATTGCGCAGGAAGGAAACGGTGATAGCATGGAAGGGTGAACCATCGAGAGAAAATAAAAATACTTTTCTTGAGGGAAAATGGAGTGTCAATTCGAGAAGTGAAAATCTTTGGGTAGATCGAAATACATCTCCTTGTGATCATGAATTGAACCTCCCTTATGGGGCTTAGAACAAGTAAAGTTAATATGATGGTATGTTATAGTGGTGTGGGTTGTTATTAAAGGGATGACGAATTATGTGAATGTAAGTGGGTCTAAAGTTTGGGAACCCTTATCCATGTGTGAAACTCGGATGGAATCTTAAATGGGTCATTAAAGTGGGTTGTTGGTCAATTTTCTTGATTGGGATGCAAAAATAAACCCCCTAGGGTCTATACCATAGTGGTAGGGGTCAAGTGGGCATATAATAGTGCACCAAGGACATGATTTGACCTTTGAAAAGCCCTCATAATGAAGAGTGACGAGTTTTGAAAAAAACAATGAGATGAAGGGATGGAGTGGTGGTCCAAGTGCAAGTTTCTTCTTCATTAAGGAAGAGACTATCATTGATGGAGGTAGGTATACTCCACATCTCCCCATCCAAATGCTGGAAGTTGAAACTCATATATTTGGGGGGAGGAAGAATGAGTGGTGGTGTTACCCACTTCTCCTCTTGGAGAACTTGAGTAGAGATGGCAGAAAGAATGAGAAGAGAGGAGTCCACTTCTTTGGAAAGATAGTGATCAAGATGTTTTTGGCTTGGAGAGGAAAGATGGTTATAAGAGTCAGTCCCTTCAGAAAAGAGATAAGTTCCTCCTATTTCCATTTACCTTTGTTGATTAGTTGTAAGAAAGTGATATAATGTATGAGTTTATGGTTGAAAATAGAAAGTGGAGAACCTAGATGCAAGAAATTAGTGCTATGTTAGTTTTATTCCTTATAAAAATGAGATAAGACTCCATTGATCCTTGTGGAGCTAAAAGAATTCCTTGCTCGGGGGTATGGCTAGAGCCCACGAGGCTCCATGACGCCATTACGGTAGGGTGGAGAGCAAGCCCGGTTCGGTTGTGTGACATTTTGTATTTTTTTTTTAAATTTGTTTGTAACATGAAAAGCTGGTGTTTGATGCAACATAAAAAAATAAAAATAAAAAGGAAAAAGAGCAAGATTTGTCTTCATTGAAAAATTCCTATTTGATAAAAAGAAAAAAAGAAAAAAAAGAAAAAGGAAGAGTTTACAATCTTAAATCTTGAACTAAATATTACCTACTTTCCATTGGAATCTCCTGTAAAGAACTTTGTTCTATTATTTGTAATAAAAGTGTTGATGATTTTATTTGTTTTGTACAAATCATGGATTTGATGGGAAATTTTTCACTAATAAATAAAATACTGAGTATAACCTTTAGAAAACCTTCTTACTGTCTATTGAAATCTAGAGTGACTTTTATTTACCAATAAAATTTCTTTCCAAATTAGGTTGTATATTGGATAAATCTGTATAATTAAAATTCTAGGAGAATGCAATCTGCCCAAGAATACCTACACCATCCTTATGCTAGATTGAGATAAATTTACTAACATAATAAAAACAGTGTATCTGTCCAAACATTATATTCGAGGAAAGTTTACTATGAGATCTTTTGGAATTTAACACTTGATGAATAAATACTTGAATGTACCACATATATATACATAGAACTTGTTTTCATATATTAATATATATCCTTTTGGTTTACCTATTTGTCACAGAAGGATGCTCACGTATTTTTGTCAAGTATCAAATATAAATTGCCTCATTGAAATTCAAAGAAATAAATAATAATTATAACAATGATTAAATGATATATAAAAATCTTAAAATTTGTCTGCGAAATAGCTACGCCACCAGTGCTAGAAAGTTTCTCAGCAGACACCAGTATAGAGCGAGTTAAACCTCCATATAGGTCTACAAAGCTATTTGCAAATGTGCCAAATCCTTCGAGCACTTTTCCAGTATCTCTTGGACCCTCATGGCTGCTACTCTCCTCAGATAATAATTAAACAAACAAACAAAAAGAACATGATTAAGAAAATAGGAAATTTAAATTGTATTGTCGCCTGGAACTTTTCACCAGCCCTCAAGTAAACTAACTATTCTCCTTTACAGCAACTCAAACTTTGGGAAAATTGGTTGCACCCACAACCAACCATTCTCCATCTTTTGGCACACTCAACTCTGTAAAAATCAATGCAGCGCAGAGGTGTTTTTTTTTTTTTTTTTTAACACATGCTTCTGCAGGAGCCGCCCCATTCAGTTTGTCAAGACTTCTTCAATTTTGGCCCCTGCTGGACTTCTTGTCTTCTCTATCAGACCAAGCCTCTGAAGAAAATGGTAAGAGTTTTGGTTGATAAAGTAGCAAGACCATAACGAAATGAGACTGCAACAAACAAGACACTAAAACATGCAGCAAAATAAGAAAAGAAAAAAAATGGAAGTAGAGGCGCTAACTGTCAGATTAGCTTTCAATATAAGGGACCAGTCAATGTTTTGTAAGGCATCACCACCGTTGTAATTTAGCAATGCTTCGATCTTGTCAGCTCTGTCACACGAGGCAAACTTTTGTTACATTATGAAGTAATGCGTATGTCGGTTGGTGAAAACAATAGGCAGATAGGAAACGTCATTATTAAATACAATAAATTGCTCAGCAGAAGACTGGAATTTCCACTCCTCCTGTCAAGTCAGCCTATGAGCCATGCGGTGCAACTGGTTAACTTGTAGTTGAATGTATTTGTTACATTAATAGTCCCTATCAAATCGCGTGCACCTTATGGAAATTTTCACTGCAGCCAGTCAAGCTTTCATCAGGTTGCTTTCATTGATTAGAAACATTTAATAGCAAACCAAGATATCTTGCAATGCCCCACTTGTCAGTGGAAAGTTACTGGAAACTAAATTGTCAAGAAAAGACCAGCCATCAATCTTAAGAGTAAGGACGCTGTGGACGGTGAAGGAGTAGCTAGGCAATAAAATAGCATGTATTGAATTTCAACGCACTGGGAATCTTTCGAGGATTTTAGTTGGTGAAAGTAACACTCCATTTGGTGAGTACCTCTTTATTTCCTTTATGAAAGAGGGGGCTACGAAAAAGACCAGGAGAGGATTCATTGTACTAATAGTACTGGGGTGGCGTGTTTGGTAGCCTAATCAGAACTGTAGTTATTAGCCCATGTAATATCAACATTTAATAATTTAGTATGAAAGACAGTGCTTTCGTGTGAAGCATTTATCTAGCAGTCCATTGATAGCCGTAGGACTCGACCATGGGATGCTTGTTTGACATCATGGTTAAACTCCCTATTTCCTCATAGTTTAAGCAGCATCGAGTGGGCGTTTCTGGATGGTCATGGTAATGTCACAGAAGTTCTTGGACTGCGCCCTACTTCTCCATGACAAAACTTTAGAGTGAGATTGATGTATCTTAGAAGGTGGACGATGCCTAAATCCAGCGATAAAAATTGTATTCAACATGCTACTCCTAGTTGTGATTTTAGAAAGCCCTATCATTATGAGTTCTACATTTTCTTCCCCATAAATAGAACGGGACTGTCACCAAATCAACTTCTTAATCCTGCTATTTATATACGAACAGTCTTATCGCAATGTTAGATAAAATATTTCTTACCCGTAACCTCAAGGTTGAGAGCCTTGTTCCATACAGTTAAACTGCCATTTTCCTTTAAATCAACTCCCTTCGTCGTCATGCTAGCTATTCATCAAAAGAAGATACGTGTTAATGCAACCTCACCTCTTTTTGGGATAATTCCAGTGGGTAAGCAATGGACTGTATAAGACGGTTGACGCTGTTTAAATTGGATTATGTGTACATTAATAAGTAGTAAACCTTTATTTATCTCAATCACTTATGCTCGGTTCTCTTATAGGAATGAATTGGAATTAATTGCCAGTAACTTTTTATGCAATATGCAACCAATTCTATGCATATAATGATTTAATCATGAAACGTGAAGTACTCACCAGCTATTAATAGAGTATTTTAAAGTCCACGCTAACTTCTTTTATTTATTATTATTAGTGTGGAGGGATCGTTCTATGGAAAAAAATCAAATATAAAGGAAAGAAGATCCTTCAAGATAATTAGAAACGTATGAATTTTATAAAAGATTAAAAAATAAAACATTCAAGTAAATCTAAAAACAGAAGAGTATTCTAAAAGTTAAGAGGAGGCCTACGTGGCTTCTAGGGTTAGAAAAATAAATGAAAATATAAAAATATAAAGAGGTTAAATGGATTCTAAAAATATTAGCATTGTAAACTACTTTCATGTTTTAAATTTTAAGTTTTTGTTTCTTAGGCTTAAGTTATTGTTTTATATATGAAAAAAATAATAATAATAAAAAAATTAAATTAAATTATTGTTAGGAAGGAGTATTTTTTTTGGATAGGTTAAATGGATAGATGATTAATAATTTTTTTTATTAAAGAAAAATAAATAAATAAATAAATAATTGACTCAACAATTACTTTATATTCTAGGGGTTTAATATTAATAAGTGGTCCCTCAACCTTCCTAAAATCTATTCTAGTTTAATATGAGAAGAGTTTCGGAAACCTATTCGTTTAGTAATCATGTTAGCTCATTCGACCAATTCTAGTGTCAATTAGCTTAACGCTTGTGCTCAAAAATAAATAAATAAATAAAAGTTGTCGCATTTTCTATTGTAAGTTTTTGGGCATGGCATATGGCTTAGGTTAAGTAAATTCTTTGGGAATGACATTGCTAGAATCCTCGTAGCAATGCTATTGCCCCTCAATTAATGTAAGAGTGTAAAATCGAAATTCCAGTAAGGCATGTCTAGGGGAGCTGTTGAATTTGCACCCTTTGCGTGTTAAATATTGTCCCGTGCATTAATCAACCAATCCTACCAAGTAATGTCGTACCTTAGCATGTTGGGTTGTGCGAGGGTGGCCTGTCGAGAGTGTGTTAGGTTGCAGTCAACGTTTAATTAGTTGTTAATTAAAAAAAAAAATGGTTGGTTTTTCTAGTAAAAATTATGGGCATGACAGAACCATAAACCCATAAGTCCATTAGACTATAAACAAATACGATAATCTCATACGCCTATTTTGGAAACAAACTTAAACTTAGTGGTTTTCATAGAATTTATAATGCATTGTTTCAATAGGGTGTTTCATAGACCATTTGATCAATGCATATAGAGTTATTCATATATTCAATCTGAATAAGGAAAATACACTTCATGTATAAAAGAAACCAATTGAAAGAGAAGACATATTGATTCACCAACAATCCCAAGAATACTAGTGTTGAAGAATGTCCCTACTATTCACTTCTTTCCCCACCTCTTTTCCTCGCTTTTGACAATGTTGCAGATGAATGCATTGCCATTCTCCTTAGGTGTAGCCTTTCAAGAGGAATTGATTACAAGGGAAGACTGCCTGATAAGAGAAGAGAATAAATGAAATCAAGAGAGATGCAAGGGAGTAAATATTGAAGATGATGGTAAAGTAGCGGACCCCTCAAGTAAAGATGATAAAAACAACCTATCTGAGTATGAAGGGTATAAAGAAAAGTAGTGAAAAAATAGCATGCTAAGGAGAGATTAGAGTGAATGACAAAGAGAGAAAAAATGATAATGGAGAATAGACCCCACTCGCACTAATTTCTCTATCCACTTTCCACATTCCTCCTTTAACAGTCTTATTCATCATGTCATATCCATGTGTCAACAATGTTGCAACCCTCATAACCTTGTTGACCATGATGTATAGTCTAAAATGGGGGAGCAATAACCATTGTAATACTTAAGAATATATACATAAAACCTCCTCATTTTAAAGGTGTAGTCGCAATCCACTCCACCATTTTGTATCCAAATTCATTTATCTCTCCTTTTAATGACCTCCTCCATTAATCAATGAAAAATGAAATCTATTATAATGCCCCCGTTTTATTTTTAACTATTTTTATCCCTTGTAAAGAATAAAAGCACATAAAGATTTAACTCTAACTCCCACTCTAAAAATAGTCTCCACTACTAAGAATTATTCAAAATTAATTCTCAAGATTAAATCAACTGATAGAAAGAGAAAATATTACTATATTCCCTTGGAAAACTTTAGCAAAATAGTCATGAGATTAAGATAAACTATAATATCTATGGATTCACAATATTTAAAATACATTATATAGAAATTTTAAATAATTAAATCAAAATCAAAATAATTATTAAAAATTGTAACATAAGTATTTCTATTAAGAATTATATCATATTGTGTGCAGGTTTGAAAACTTTTATATTCCTTCAAAATCATGATATCATCAAAATCAAGTTTGCATACATGAATTAGATCCAAAAATGTGAAGGTAACTTGACCTAGAATAAAAATGAATAATTTACTTCTAAACTACATAGCATTTTTAAATTCTAGGAGGCATAGATCTTATTTTCATTATCAATTAACATATTATATTTTTTATTTAATAAAAATTAATTAATATTTAATTATTTGTTTTAATTAAATAATTTAAATTGTATTTAATAAATTATTTCTCTTTTTGAATATTATATTAAAAATAAAATATTAACATTAATAAAAATACTTTATACTTTATACCATATTGTGTGTGTCTTAAAATTTGACATTTTATACTTTTTTTACTAGACCTAACATGTGAAAAACTATGATATGTCCATTTTAAATCATTAATATTATATCATATTGTGTGTTTTTTAAAATTTGACATTTTATATTTTTTTTACTAGATCTAACATGTGAAGAACTATGATGTGTCTATTTTAAATCATTAAAATAGTTCTAATTATAATGAAAAAGGAGGTGATAATTCCTCACATTAACAAAAACACTCAATTATTTCCTCTTACCCAAATAACGATGACGAAATATAAGTTTATTCCATGCATAATGCCACACCTTTATCTTGATATTAAATTAAATTTTCCAAATACTGTCTTAAATTCCTAAAGAGATCCCAAAATTGTACATGCATCTAATAAAAAATGTTGATTTGAGAATAAAATGATCCTCAATATCTACCTCTTAAAAGTGATGTTCACACATCTCTCTCTTTTGAAATGTAACAATGTATCTCAATTTGTAATTGATGGAACCTAACAAAAATATATATATAAATTAAAATTAAAAATATATATAAAAAATTAAAATCTAATAGACCACTTATTTTGAAGATATTTTGTAAGAAAATGTCACCATCACATATTTAAGGATTTATAATAATATAATAGTACAATTTTGTACTAAACAATTTAAACAAAGAAAATCTTTGTATACAAAAATATTTATAAAACTTTTGAAATCGAAAAATTATATAATAAGATTAGTATAATTAATAAATGGAAGTAAATAATAACTAAAAATTTATTAGAGAGTATTTTTGGATTCAATTGTGTATGGTTTTGTATTGACATTCATATCACAATTAGTGATCTATCAATAAGAAGAGGATAACCCTCTTCATCCTCACAATGGATCACTCAAATGTTGATGCAAAATATATATGATTAAATCTAAAAACGCTCTCTACTAAATTAATAGATGATGTAACACCCCTCCCTTTTTGTACTTTGATAATCAGGCAATGTTTTCCTATGTTATGCTTCGATCATGTTAACAATTGAATTAATGATGCTTTATGTTTTGATTATGTTAATAATGTTAGATGCGTCAGTTAGTGAGATTGTATTGGTGAAGGGGATGGGGTTGTATCACTCGTTTGAGTGCCCTACGATTCTGAGATTTCCTCTTCACGGTGTGTCTGATCATACTATGTATATATGCACGTTCGACATGCTCTTTGTTGCAGGTTGGCAGGTACATGACATCGACTCCACCTGGTTTTCAGGTCTGAGCGTGTCCATCAACCAAAGGAAATTATTTGGGAGATAGTAGCTAGGATTTCCGAACCAGGTCGTCACCCTAGTCATATCATGTTGTTGGTTTGTCGTCGGGGTCAGTTGTTTTATCTTGGTCAATTCTCCTTAGGTGTTTATTTAATTTCAAGTTTAAGTTTATGAAATGACTTGCGTAGTTTGATTAATGATTAAACGTGTTTAGTTGCAAGCTAAAAGTGATTAAATAGTTTTTGGAAATTTTAAATGTTGAATGTTTTGTCTTGTTGAGATGTTGGAAAGATTAGCGATTAATTAATTAATTTAATTGAATTAATAAAATAATCTAATTTCGAATTAGAGTTATTTTATTGATAATTGGAATTAATTGTGGGAATTAATTAAATTGCCCCCTATGAATTAAAGTGTTAAAAGTTTTAAATGCTTTTGTTGAAATAAAATGCTAAAGTATTTTGAATTCAAATTGGAAATAGAAATGGTTTAAAGTTATTAAAAATTCAAATAATTTCCTATGCAAGACTTTGGGGTAGAAAAGATATTTTCTGAATTAGTTGACTTTTTGGCAAAAAATATATTTGTGTTTGAAATTGAAATTTGAAATTGGAATGAAATGTGGATTTGAATTTGAGTCCAATTTTAATTAGAATTTGAATGGAATTAGAGGTTGAGTTTGAATTTGAATTTGGAAAGTTGAAAAGGATATATGTTTAGTTAGGGTTTTTCTTTCAATCCTCCATGGATTCTTGGTTGGAGTTTTGTGTGGAGAGGCTTGAAGGAGTGCTTGGAAAATCTTCATGGTGGAGGCTTGCAAATTTTGGAGAAAACATAAGGTTTTACCCTTTCTCCTTTCCTCTTCTTGCTCATTTGAATGGTTAAAACATAGTTTTAGATCCAACAAAAATGCATGGAAAAGCTTTCAACTTGCAAAATGGTAAATGGTTTGGGAAATAGAAAGAAAAATCCAAAGGAATAGAAAACTCAATGTTCAAACTAGTTTTTGAAAAAAACCCATCTTGTTGTTTGAAACAAAATGATTTCCTTGAAATGGGTTAGATAGATTATTTCCTCAATTTGTTCTTGAAATCATGATTTGGGCATATATAATTGTGAGTATAATCATATATATGACAATATATGAAATACCCACAAAAATATATTCTTATATGCATATGTTATTTTATGAAATTTTTAAATTCTGGTAAAATCTTTTGAGATTTTGGATTTCGGGTCTGGTAATAAAAGAAAAACGCAGGGATTTAAATAATATTAAATTTATTTTGTTTTGGGTGAGGTGGGCGGCCAAATCCCACCCCACCGCTGCCGCCGCCCGCAGGGGAGGCGTCGGTTGTGTGTTACACACAGTCCCCGCCGCCGCGGGGGAGGCGGGGGCTGTGTGTTACACACAGCCACCGCCGCCGCGGGGGAGGCGGGGGCTGTGTGTTACACACAGCCACCGCCGCCCGGCAGGAGGCAGGGGCTGTGTGCCCTAGGGCCGGCCGCCTTCCCTTGGGTCTTTTAAAAATTTGAAATTTATTTTATTTTATTATTTATTGCAAATCAAATATTTGTAATGAAATTTATTTTATATTATATTTTATATAATAATTATAATATTTAATATTATATATTATATAAAATATAATATATTTAATATATAATTAATTTAAAGGAAATTTAGTATTAGTTCAAAATATATGTTGTTAATCATAAGAATTGTAAGTTATGAATTAATTGGGAAATGTGCATATATATTATTAGAGGTATTTTATTCAATGGGGGTTTAAACTTAAAGTTATTTAATTGATTCTTTTGCAAATAAAATATTGTTTTATTTGGTATATTTAGATAATGTTAAAACGTTAAACTAGATGTTCATGTGATTATTATAATCATGGAAATTGATATTTCAAAATATTGTCGTAATTTTTAAAGAGGTGACTTTGAGCTATTACTTAAATGGTTATTAAAGACATGTCTTGTTCATTTTGCTAGATGTTTAGTTATATAATATGATTGCGGAAATTTAGAGTAAATGATCTATTCTTGAAATATTTCAAAGTTGTGAAATTAAATGGGATCGATTGATTGGATAGGTGCAAGTCATGAACCATGTGTGTGAGTGGATTTAGGAAATCCGAATGTTAGTTTATTTAACTGCTTGAAATACTTTTGATGTTTATTTGCTCAAGGTTGGGAGCATAGAGTCATTGTTTGGAGTCTTCCTGATAGGGGATTTGTATCCTATTGCGGGTTGTCTTTATGAAAGTCAACTTTTGGTTGTGTCGTAGAAGTTGTGCATAGTTATACCTTGTGGATCACCCGGTTTTCACGAACGGGGATTTGTGCCTCCTTGGGTGTAGGAGAGGGTAATGTGATTTGGTTTCCTCCAATGTTGGAGTGGGTTTTGTACGTGGTTTTCCTCCAGTGTTGGTGTAAGTTCCGTGCTTTGTTTCCTCCTTGGTTTGGAGAGGTCGTGTTATCTAGTTTCTTCTTGTGGGTGTGTTATCGATAGGAGAGTGGCTCTTGGTGGGGGTCCGGCACACAAAGGGGCGCCAGGGTAACTCACCTAGAGTTTAATTAAGTGATAATTTAAATGAATTAATGGGGAATCTTTCAAACTAATAAGATAATGAATGCCTCTCCCTCGTGAAGCAAGTGAATGATAAGGCTCGAGATGAGATGGGACGCATAGTTTTGCGTGAGGGTCCGGCGCCGGTAGAGGCAAGCCAAGGTAACCCATGATGGGGGTCCGGTAGCCTAGGAAGGTTGAGCTAGGGTAACTCATGGCAATTTATGTATGACACTTTTCCTATGTCGGCAGTTAATCAGTTATTGTGTGATGTACATGATCATTGTTCTCGGAAAGCATTGTAACTTCGTGTTAAGTGATGTTGTGACTGTTGTGGCTTAATGGCATTGTGGTTATAGATGTTAAGTGGTGTTGTGATTTTAGTTGCTTCCTTTCAGTTTCGGTGTAAGCCTATGTCTAGAGGTTGGTGGCCTTGTCTAGGAAATCCTTGTTATTATCTCCTAGCACGGAGGGAGTGGGGCCTTTGGGTTCGACGTGGTCGGGTGGCGTGCATCTTTCCGTTGGTTCTTCTTCATGTTCGTGTGCTCGTGATTTCCAACTGGAGAGCTCGTGGGAATCAGTTGCTTCTCATGCCTTGTTCTTCCAGTTCTTATTGTATCTTATTCCCCCTCATTTGTTATCAAGGTGGAAATTGTAAATTGTAATCATGATTATTGGATTTACCTCATTCGGGGAATGAGTGATGTAACCTTATTGTTTAAATGTTAAATTGGAATCTTCCGGTATTTAATTATCCTTGTTGTAATCTATCTTGTATGGAATGTATGTTGGTTCATTTCCTTAAGTGCATAATGTTCAGTTTATGTTAATGTTATTTGATGTTGGGTTTTTTAGTAATCTTTGTCTCGTGGCCTTAGAGGTTGTTGGCAATATGTATTCACCTTACATGTTATTTGTACTTAAACAAAAAAAAACTGGTACGTTTAAGTAGTGAATTGCAACTTCCTCTAGGGTTGCGTGGCGGGGCATTACAGATTATGAAAAATATGTGCATACTAAAATTTATGATTCAAAATTTTAATAATAGTATAAATTAATATTTAAAATTTAAAAGATACTAAAAAATTTATATGAAGATAATTTTATTTTTTTTAATAAAAGTAAAAAATTATATTATTTAATTTTTAAATTAAAAATAATTATAGATAACATAGATTAGTATTTAAGATTAACAAATATAATGATAAACTTAGTGTATGTATATCACTTTCATATAAATTTACATGAAATTATAATTTGAAGAGAATTATTTGACATTAGTAGGATCTAGTCATTTCTTTAAAATGAATCATAATGTGATGTTCATTTTTCCTTTGAATTTTTTTTAGAGAAATAGAAAGACTATTAGAGCTTTTAGATCAATAACATGTATTATAGTATAAGTGTGTGTTAGAATTTATTATTAATAATTTTTTTTAATTTTTCTTAGATATATAAATTGGGTGGAAGGGGGCTCTATGTAGTACCCCTCTGCTTTTGGCCTTCGTGACAATTTGGGAGTGCACTGAGCTCATTTATTTATAGTAACCAACAGGCCATATGTTTGATTGGATAATAGTTAAATGAGTAGATGATTGAATCTACTAAGAATGCACAAGAGAAAGTTAATAAGTAAACTACATGAATAAAATTGATATATTTACGCTCTTTTAGAGAGCAATTCCAGTGAATAAGAAACTAAATAAAGTTTTAAGATTTGATTCTTTCAAACGTGACATATTTTATAAACCTCGTTGCTCCTTATAAGACTACTTATATATTCTAGTTTATGTATAAATATCGGTTTAGGTATGTTAGTATACTCATGCGAAAACCATATTATATTCAGTTAGTTTGAAAGTTGTATTCTATCTTAGATATATGCATAGTTATTTAAATCACCTTATAAGTTGAGTTAAGATATTGCATTAAAATATTTAGTGAATTATGAGCATAATATCGATAAGGTTTTATGGATCTATCAAAAACAATAACAATAAGGTTATATGTGTGTTTACTTATGTGTTTTATATATATATATATATATATATATATGACTGAATTATCACATGGAGTTTAAAAGGTGGAAAAGTAAATACTATATGAATACACATGTAGCTATGATAGTATAATGAAAGATTAAATTTGTATAAGAAAATGATTATGCTAGAGGGTAAATTTGGAAATAATAAGTGGGAATAAATAAAATAATGTTGAAAAGAAATTTTGGCCTAGGTAAAATATTAAAATGAATACTTAATTTTATAAATAAATGGGATAGAGTAAAAGGAGTTCTTGTAAATTCAATAAGTGAAAACCATTTAAAAACATCATAAAAGAGCATCTCATTGAAATCTTCTTAGAACTTTCTACATTAAAATCTTTTAGTTAAACCCATTTTAAATTAAAAGGGACAAAAATGCCCATATCCATCTAAAAAAATTTAAGTGAATGGTAATAACCCTTTATCCTAAAACAAAGAAAAGCAATTCATCTGTGATGGACCATGTATTCTGGAGGATTCTGTCAAGCAGTACACGTGACTTTTCTATGCTTCACATTTTGCATGAAATTTTAGGCCTTCTAAAGTAATGACATTTCGCAGGATTGAAAAATAGTTAGGTTTCCATGTTTCCAAGTAATGGAGTTTTAATGTGAGGGGAAATTTTCTTTTCAAAAAATGTATATATTCATACATACGTGGAAAAAGAGAAGAAGAGGGGAAAATATTCTCACCCCTTTAGGAAAGATTCCTTTAATTTAAATCAGAAAATAAGAATTCTTGAAAACATAATAATTGGGTTTTTTTTTTTAAAAAGGTTATCTCTTTTTGTGTATATTCTTCCTTTTTTTGGGAAATTAATAATATGTAAATATAAAGGAATCTAGAATGTAATTATTTGTGTAATTTAATTCTTTATTCGTATAACTTTTAAAATTATGTTTAGCTTAAACAAATATTTATCTTTTATATATATTTAAATAATTAAATTAATAATAATTCGGAGTTAAGTATTGAAATAAAGTGGGACCACATAATATACATGAGGTTTATAGATTATGTTAATATTTAATATATAAAGAAGAAATTAAGTTGGTAACTAAGGTCAATAC